>JAOEGS010006433.1:98134-138037 GCA_025447755.1 Corythornis vintsioides | reverse complement strand
TCTTTCTACTGTTTTACAAACAGCCGCCACCAAGGTCACAGCTGGTGGGAATCTTTGCGATCCCACGAGAAGGAAAAATTCCAGGCAGTAGTTATTTTTGTATCCACAGATTGATATATCTTTTTTTCCTTAGAACTTGTGATTATGGCATAATTAATGTTTTATTGTCCTCTTGCTTATGCTGTTAGTCTCTCGTTATCAAAATATTGACAGGTCTCATTAACGTGGTCAAAGAATTGTGATGCTGCTGGGGTTATTGTCAGGATGTCCTCGAGTACTATTGGCTAGTTAGTGACCACACTCTGCTGACAGCAGGTTCTCTGTTAAGATAATGGGTTAATATAAATAGAATTTGCTTTACCCTTACAGTACAGAAGTTCTTCCTCTTGTTGAGGTGGAGCTTCCTGTGCTCCAGCTTCCATCCATTGCTTCTTGTCCTGTCATAGGACACCAGTGAGAAGATGCTGCCCCCCTTCTTCCTGACACTCAGCCCTCATATATTTATAAACATTTATTAAATCCCCTCTCAGTCTTCTCTTCTCCAGACAGCCCCAGGGCTCTCAGCCTTTCCTCATAGGATGTGTTCCAGTCCCTTAGTCATCCTTGTAGCCTCCATTGGCCTCTCTTGAGTCCAAAATATTCCATGTTGTTATTTTCATTAAAGCTGTTCTGGTGTCCTGTTCTAATCACTAAGTCTCCCTCATTCCCCTTCTCTCCCCTTTGGGGAGGGAGAGGGGTTAACAGAGAGCATCTGTTCCAGGCCTAGCAGACTGCCCTGACCCTAAACCTTGACACTCCCAAGGTAGATAAGATATAATGTACATGTATAAATGCCTAACTGATGCGACTTGGTTACATCTTGATAACAGCATCTTTAAAGTATGCCTAAATAAAATTCTAAACTTGCAAGAGATGCTTGGGAAATAACTGAAGGTGCATAGCACTTGATAAAATACTGTAAAGGTGTTGACTAATCTCTAGTGATGTGTCCTTGTCTGCCATTCTCAGCTGTTCTTTCTAACTTTAGACTTTAATATCTAAGAATATTATCTTCATTTTTGAAAGTGTAGTCTCTATCAAAACAGTTTGTCAGTGCTTGTTAATTGCTTCCCCATGTCACTGTGTGTGCTACTGTGTCCTGATTGATTTAGATTTGCTTCAACAGAAAAGTGGTTTTGTGTTATGAGGGGAGAGAAAATAAGGTTTTGAGTGGGTTTGCTTAGGACATTAAAGTCAATTGAATTGTGGTCTATACAGAAAAATGAAATCCTGAGGCTGTTTCTAAAGAGATGCAGCAGCTGCCACTCAGTGAGATGCAGCATGCCTTTCCTCTGGGTTAACAAACAACCAACAAAATCAGCTTAATCAGGTTGTGATCTAGACTCAGAGGACAAGAAGTAACATCTGATCTTGCTCTTGAAATTTATTGCTGTATTTTTATTTTTTTGTACAAGGAGCTTTTTCTTTGTAGTACTTTGTTATTCAATGAGAGCCTGGGAGCTGGCATTCCTATTTGAAGTTGTGTTTAGGATGTAAGTACATTTCAGGTTCATGTGGCTTAAGAAAAAGTTCATGCTACATTTCAAAGATGGGGGGGGGGGGAGAAGTCAGAAAAGCAGCGTGGCACAGAGCTCTTCCTTAATGTTACATCTTGCTCGAGCTCCCACTGTTTAGGTCGTCTCTAGTCCTGGTGCTGTGGCTAAAGGCAGGAGGATGCAGAAAGAGCTCCTGCTACTATAGGCTCTGTGGTAGGAGCACTTATGAAGCACTTAGCTGCAGAATATCGTGATTAAGGTGTGAAATCATTAATTACAGAAGAAATATTGTCTAAATTAACTTTACTCAGGCAAATTTTGCTCGCACAAACACTGATTTGGTTCCATTTTTTTTAATAGAGGAAATTCTTGGGTTTGTTTTTTTTTCCATAAAAATTTCTAAGCAGTTCAAGTAAAAACATAAAAATCATATAATGCACAGATTCATCAACACGGTTGTGTTTGTGAAACACTTTTACACTCACACATATTTATCAAGTCAATGCTTTTCAAACTAAAGTGGATATATTTGAACTAGGTAAATATAACCTGACTTTTTTTCCTTACAAAGCTAAATCTGGCTCTTGCTGATAAGGCTGCTGTATCGAATGGCTTGGGAGAAGTTGCTGTGTGCAGAACTACTTAACAGAATGTAGCAAGCAAAGATATAGCATCTTACTTACAAGAAGCTTCACAAATGGGGTGGGGGGAAGATGCAAACAATACCCCCTTATCACTAGGCAAGGGATGGTGGAGAATGGTATCTTTGTTCCTTCTGGAGTCCCCCATGAGTTGACTTTTAAGCAGTAAAATTCAGAAGTTTGCATGTTCTCTATTTATGCAGCCACTGTCTCTTCTAGTTGGTTAGATCTGTGTTCCCTGGTCTGTAATCTCTGTGCCCTGGAAACGTCCTGTCTGTTCCTATTTCTAGAAGAATGGCAATTACAGCACATTCCAACTGTCTTCAGCAGTGAAGATCAGCAGTGCCTGAAACTCTCTGCTTCTAGTATTTGCAGTAGGTAAAATTCAATGGCAGAGGGTATTTGCAGGTAACTGCTGCAGTTCTCTCTTTGGATACTGGCAGCATAGTGCCCAAAACAAGCTTGCTTTTGAGTCTAGCAAAAGAGAAGAGCTAGTAAGAGCATATTACTGTTTCTGCTTCATGGCTAGATTGCTTGGTTTTCAGTGACAAGAGCTGGCCATTCCCCTGTTCTCTTTCCAGAAACTGAAGGAAGGTCAGCACTAGGCTAGAGTCCTTCTCTGGGGGGGTTGATGAGATTCTCAGTATCTTGATACTGAGAAGAAAAGCAACAGTAATTTCAGCTGGTCATGGGTAAAGGCACTTTCAGAAAGCAATCTCAGGAAAAATAATTGTCCTTATTCTTAGCTTACAGTGGTGTTTGTGGGAAAAGCAGGATGCATCAGGATGATTATGGCACTTCCAAAGAAGTGGTAGCCCTGGTATATAGCATTAGTGTTCAGCCCCCTGTATTTCTGTGTGTATGAGCTACTTCCATGCTGGAGTTGAGAAGTGTGTTCTGCTCTTGGAAGAGCAATGTACTGGTAGGTAGTGTTCAGTACAAGCTGGTGCTTGCTAAAGAAATTGGCCTGTACTTCTGGATAGAATTACTCAACTAGAAAGTCACATGAACTCTGAGAGGAAAAACCACTTTCTTCAGCACTTCTCATATTGTTCTTATTGACTGGGGTAAGCAGTGAATATTTGCAAGTTCCTGTCTTGATCTGCTGTGTCAGGAATAGATCACAGAAACATCCTTTTAAGCCAGACAAAAGGAAACCTCTTGGGTGATGGTGAAAATGCTATAGAATAAATAGGACTGAAGACTTCATGGGTCTTAAAATTGTTATCAGAATATGAGGTTGGCAGCATGGCCTCTGAATGAGGCAATTCACCGAAATTTACTGAAGCAGACCTAGAGCATGGGCTGGAAATACATGAAATATAGGCAAAATGATTACTGATTATTAAAGCTTCAGATCTCAGCTTCTGCCTATCTCAGATTTTTGATCATGCTATGTATCAAGATAATTAAAGAATTAGAAACTGAAACCTGAGCATATAGAGCAGCTACCTGTATGTACATTATGATAGTATGTAGGCAGTTGTTCAGTGTAGTTCTCCACCTCAGTTCTTGGGTGAGTCCAGAGCTAAAGCCATATAAAAATGTATCACATGAAAAAGTAACAGCTTTTCTCATGGTTTTCCAAGAAAAAAAAATAAAATCTAAAAATTCTGGAGGAGGAATCACAACTTAATTCATTATGTTTGCAGTTTCTAATTAGTTACTGGGAAAAATGATCCTTACACAGGAAGGAAGGATCCTTACATAGAACAGCTCTGTTTCTTCCCAGTTATGTCACCTGGATTCAGTTATGATGAAGAGATCTTGCTGCTCTGTTTTCTTCATTTGTATTGTCTTGCTGGAGGTATATTAGAGTTCAAGATAAGGGCTGTTTATGTTGGAAAAGGTTTTTCATTATAAAGAGGTCAGGAAAGCAGTTCCCACTGCATTGGTGCTTTCTGAAAAGCACTAGAAAATTAACTGAGAAGCTGAAGAAGATTGTTAACAGCTCTTTGACAATGGAGTTGGGCAGCTGTCCTGTGTTGGCTGCAGCAGGTACAAATGGAATACAACATTACAGAGAATGAATCAAGTTATAACGTAGCAGGGAGTGTGCTGCCTGTGCAGAGATTTTCCTGTTTGTGTGGTGAGTTAGCAGGAGGGCTGCTCTGCTCCACAGGCACCCAGACCTGCACACTTGGCAGATGTGGTTTGCTGTGCTGAGCTTCAGAAGCCTGTTGATCTCGGTGACGCAAGCGACTCTCATCTCTCTCTGCTCAGACATAATGCCTTTTGTTCATCAGCTCCATATTTAGTTGTTGTGCCCGAGTGTCCCAGGAGAAGAGCAGTGCAAAAGGTTGAGGAGGACTGTGATTGATGCCAGGTTCATAGCCTGACTATACAGCTGCAGCAGACAACATGGGGTTTAGTTTGTTGTCTTGGTTTTTATTCACTCCCCATGCCTTGCCCTTTGGCAGATAGACAAGAAAAAGATGGATTGGATTGACTTTTCCTCTGCTTTAGTTAGCTTTTCTATTTTTTTTTTCCCCATCCATTTTGACATCTGTCTCAAATGGTCTACATATGAGAAGCAAGCTGTCGTTGCCTTGGCCCACAGACTGCAGAGAAAATCCCCTGAAAAGGGGAGGAAACACTAGCTATTATTCAGCTTCTTACAGAAAGCATTGCTCCTACCCTTTGTGTGTGCTGCCCTTTTGGATTTACATTCAAGGAGCTGGTCTTTGTACTTTTCCATGTCAGATCTAATGCTTATATTTAATGAGGAAATAACAGTTTCTTGTTTTTAAATGGCTGTACTGAGTTGGATCACAAGTCAGCATAGCCCAGTGCCATGACCTTGGCAGAAAGGCACAGAACATCACTATAGATTTGATGCAGCAGAAGTTTGATGATGATGGGTTCAGACCTTGAAAGGATGTGACCTGTAGGAAGAACTGAAGATTTCTTTGCATGGTTTAGGCTGCATCTATATTAAGTAATGTGGTCTAAAGGGAGCAGATCTACAGAGTATGAAAGACTACATGTTGGTGTTGAGGGCCCCGTGTTCACCTACTTTTTGGAGAGTCTTATTTCATGCCTGCTAATATCTTGTCCTGTGGACAGAACACCAGGTAATAGTTGGAGCCCATCTGGCTTTATCTTGCTGAAAAGGAATTAACTTAATATGCTGCAAGGCAGTTCTGTCATATGAAGCAAGGAGCAGTAAAGGGGAATGATGGGTGAATTTGCTTCAAAAGCACATTTCTGATCTGAACCAAAGCATTCATGTAGAATCTGCACTTCTGCATTTGAAATCACTTCTTTGCTTTGAGACACAGTGACTACCCCAATGGCAGAAGGAATGTTGTTAAAAAAAATATATATCCCATTAGATTTCAGAAGAAAAGAGCCTAAGTAATGTATTGGAAGTTGCTCAGCTCCTAGACACTGCTAAGCTTATTTTTTATCTTAGTGTCCAATATCAGCCTAAGAAGAAAATCTGCATAGCCTTACTCTGCCACCTTTGTAAAGTTATGTTCCTTGCTTTTTAAATTTAAGAATGTTGCAGAAAAAGGAGATGGTGGATCTAGTGCTACCTGCCAGTGGAGTGACTTGTGCTCTGTCATTAGAATCAACCTACATGTCTTCATAGGTAAAATGTAATGAGAACATTCCTTCCTGAGGGCCTTAAAAATGAAGCAAGGTAGCAAAGTACTAGGAAAAAATACTGATTCACTTCAGTGTATTTGTTCCAGACTAAAACGGGGCTCTTTCTGTTAGAATTCCTCAACAACAAAAACCTAATTTACCATTTTTTCCCCAAGCTGTAAAGCTGTTCAAATATCAGCTTTGGATAGCAAGTGTTTTGGGAATTGTTTGGGGCAAGAGGGTTCTGCAGCATAAAGGGTCCTTTTCCAGATGTAGGGGAGGGATGCATTTATTATCAAGTTCTTCATTAAAAGTAATTTTTAAAGATTTTTGTGCATCTACAAGATTGTGAATCAGTTCAATTTCTGGCTCATTCTGCATAGGCAAATACTTTAATGCCATTATTTCCACTTCACATTCCTATTCTAACCTTAAAATATTTTTCTTCCTTTCTGTTTCATTCCAAACATTACTAGACAGAGATAACTGGTAGGGGAACTCAGCTACAGTGTGTTCCATTTCTTTTCCATCATGTGGGGAGTGTGCTGGAGCTCTGCTGCTGCAGATAGTCAGCCATTCCTCCTCCTTCAAAACATTGACTTGGCATGTTGATGTCTGTCTGTTCTTTGACCCTCTCAAGGGCTGTAAGGATAGCTTTGGAGCTGTTAATTTTCCTTATACCCTCTGTGCTCTGCAGATCTGATGGAATAATCAGAGGGCATACCAGTATAAAGATGGTACCACTGATCCTGACGAGATAGCTGTGATGTGACAGGGCTAAGTCATTGTAACCATCCTGGGAACATTACTGCTACCAAGGGTTACAGAACATGCTCATATTCTTTAAATAACACTTAATGGGCACACAGATTTTTGTCACTGAAGTAAGCTTTGCATCAGAAAACGAAGTTACTTTAAAAAGTTGCATCAGCATTTGTTATTTTTCTCCTTTCATGTTGATTAAGTTGCAGCACCTTAAACTAAGAGGATTTTTACATTGGAAAACAGTCTTGAATAATGACAGTCATGTTTAATCTGTCTCCTTGGTAAAGAGACAGGAATAATGTTCCCATTTCAAAAAGCCCTCATAAAATTGTAAACATAAAAATATTACCTTATTTTTCAGTTATAGAAGCCCAAAAGTCAATATTTCTCTATTTATAGCTTTATTTATTGTATTTATTCTTGTTACAACACTGAATATTTTCCATGTGATTAAGACTTGGAATTACGTTGTAGCATTTTTATTAGATACTTAATAAAGCTTTTGGGCTATGTAATGAATATTTCAGAAGTAATCTGTGGCTTCATTAAATGCCTAGTGGCAAACGCTTTAGTAATAAACATCATCTAATGGCTTGGGTGTTTTTTTTTTTCTAACATACATTTTAATTAATTACAAACTTTTGAAGAATTTAACTTGCTAAAAATTATTTTTAGTGCTGTTTAAAAGAGTAAAAATGCAGAATCAGGAAGAGCTTGATGTAACTGCAGTTGTGAGGGTTAAGCCAGGGGTAAGGTCGGTTTTCATGCAAAGGCTTTTGAAGTTCTAGATCAATTCTTAACATGTACAAATTGTGCCTGGGTTAAAGTCATGAGAAGGTAATATATGAAAAAACTTCAAAAGCCAATTTAATAATAAAATAGGCAGCAAGTAAAACAAACAAAGGCAACACATCTAAACCCCCAAAGAACAACAGTGAAAAAAAGAACAAATAAACATCTTCTCAGAGTGCCTCACCCCAAAAGAAGAAAGGCCCCAGGCACATTGTGAGGACAGCAGCCATGTGTGGTCAGATGGACCTGACACCATTTAGCTGAAAGAATAGTGAGTGATTATACCACAGATTGGACTCCCTGTGATCTGGTGATGCTCCTCAGGACAGAACTGCCCTGCCAGGTGAGCATGTGCTGTTGTTTGCTTAGGCTGTGCACTGGTGGTGGCTCCATTACTTTTCTGCATCCCTGTCTTTCTTATAGTTGTGGAAGAGCTCTTGTTCTTTGGAAATATCCACCAAAAAAATATTCTTCAGCATAATAGAAATATTGCAGATATGTTGGAATTGAGTACTAGTGAGCACAGTTTGTAGAATGGCTTAAAGGTCTCTGGAATACATTTGGTTTGCTTTGTAGCTTCATTAAGTGATCAGTTCTGCCTCGATTGAAGACTAGAGAGCAACACCTGACTAATGGCTTGGTTGTGGAAGCTGTTGGAGTTGCTTTTAATGGGAATACACTTTATAATTTTTTGAAGTGCATTGTTGAGTAATTTGAATCCATCTGCCTAAGCCATTCTAGTGTATGTGTTAAAATATCTTACTTTGAAGTTTTGTTACATTACTGCAAAGGGAAGAAAAAAGTCTTGTTAATATGCAAAAATTTCACTGTTCTGCTGGGGAAAAAAAACCCAACAACCCAAAACATCTTTACCAAGCAAAATAAATCTATATTGAAAGGAATGTTGAGTGATAGAATTTTTAGAATATCTAACTCAGCTTTGGCAAGGTAATCTTGAGTTATGAACAAGTGATTTTGAACTTCTGCTGCTCCTGGAATTACTGGGTTCCTGGATCTTGCCCCATGTACCCCTCTGTAATTATGGAGTAGCTTATACCTTCACTGAGGGACAAGCTTCTCCAGTGTTGCTGTGTAATGATGAGTAACTCAGTTACTTCAGAGTACCTGAAGTGCTGCATGTTCATACCTCACTCCAATATAGTTCATCCTCAGATAGAATCCTGAGGCCACTCTGGTATTATCATATTTGGCTCAACAGTATTTCAGAGCATCTTGCCTCCTCCTGCAATTAAAGCATTTCATCATGGGAACCCACACGTCTCTTCTTTGATTCTGCCATGAGTTATTTTCAAGACTATTTGCAGGTTAATTAACTTCTTTGCATGTTGGTTACTTAGCCTGTAAAATGCAATATTAGTTCATAAGCATTAGGG
Organism: Corythornis vintsioides; assembly: GCA_025447755.1. Classification (NCBI taxonomy): domain Eukaryota; kingdom Metazoa; phylum Chordata; class Aves; order Coraciiformes; family Alcedinidae; genus Corythornis; species Corythornis vintsioides. The sequence goes on along the minus strand of JAOEGS010006433.1, from coordinate 129,319 downwards.
AGGTGGTCAGATAGGATCACAATGGCATTACCACTGTCATTCACCTGAGGGGTAGTTTTATTCTGCCTCACCCTGCTCTTTAAGTGCTGCAAGTGAAGCTTCTGGGAATAGGTAGGAGGAGTCTGTGTCTGTAGAGGTTTAGCAAACTGTCCAGACTCTAAACCTTATACTCTAGAAATGGACTATCCTCTTCAACTATTGCTTGTACAAGTAATTCTGTTGGTCACCCCTTGAGCATTGTAAGGGGACACTTTTGAGGGAGTGCTGCAGGGGTTTTGTGAGCTGGAAGGAGAAAGTGCAGCATCTTACACCCCTAGCCTGTGTCTGGTACCACAGGCTAGGACTGAGGTGGGCTGTCAGTCTGGTGTGCTTGTCACCTCTTAGCTGTGGTCCATCTTTCATGGTCTCTGACATCTAGTTGTTCTATGACAGAACATGCAGCAGTGTGCCCAGGGGGTGTGTACTGTGCTTTGATTTCAGCCAGAGGTGGAATAAGTATGACCTGCAATTTTCCATTTACTGGCAGGTATCCAAGTAGTCAGTTATATAGTTGTGGGTAGCTTCTACTGCTTGAGTTTGTCCCCAAAGCAAGTGTGAATAGCATCTTTGTGTTCCTGTATGTATAGAACTGTCTAAAATAGCTTCTGAAATATTTCTAAATTGCTTTTGCTAGTTATAGATTGGATACTACTGGAGAGCACAATTTTCAGTTTATCAGACGTAAAATCAAAAGCTGTTAATTGAATTACTAAATATCAAAATATTCAAGTGATTTTTAACTGTGTGATCTTCAAGTCAGAATGAATTTCTAGGGTTATTCTGTTTCAAATAATTTGTTATAGCTTTGGAACATAATTTGGTGTCTACATATGAGGCAAGTATTTAGAATTCTCTGGACACTTTCCATATCTAATGGTGAAGCTCATGCTGAAGTAGCTACACTCTAATGAAATATGTGTATATACACTGTATAGATTATACATTACTGTCTGCATAACTTCCTTATAAAGCAGTATTTCCCTTTTAATTTTATGATTTACAACTTTCCTGGCTGCCAAGAGACTGTTGGAAATATCTTCAGGAAATAGGCTGTAAATATGTCATTACAAAACAAATCACAAGCTGTCACCCCCTTAAGGCTTCAGCTGAAAGGAGCAAGCATGTTTAAGATGATTCTTTATGAAATAAATTATTCTTTAACAGTTAAATAGATCCACTTTGATGACTTGGAATTTAGAATAATTACACTTTATTTGTAAATCTCCCTATTACATGAGTTGAGCCCCTTAAACAGCTTCACAAAGAAAAGAATACCAAATGTTTTTATGGTGAGCACTTAGTGACAGATGCTGCAGACAGAACTGCAGAAGCTCTGAAGTTTAGAAAAAGAATCTTTGGAATGTAAGCACAAGAGATACGCCTGTTAGGTAGAACTGAGAGTCATTTTTCCTCTGCTTAGTGGGTACACAAAGGTGTGTACACTGCTCAGCTGCTTTGTAGAGACATGTAATGGGCTGCTGAAGACCACTCTGAAGGCATGGGGTGGAGGGACACTCAGGAACTGGGATCAGCACTTGGCTTGTCAACACCAAAGGTTCTGTGACCCAAGCTGGCCCTGCCCAGTCAGAATCCTTCACACCACAGATGGGGATAGAGTCCCTGAGTGCACCTGAGAGGTGTGGTAGGGAAAACTGAGTCAGCCCTGCCTCCAGCAAAGAGAAGCCCACTTCTCTTTTGTTCTGTTCTCTTTTGGATTGCTTTTGCTCAAAGGTCTTCTGGCATATTTTTTCCTTAATAAACTCTTGTATCCTTATACATTTTCGGTCTCACAATGCTAAATTTAAGATGACTGTCCAAACCAGGATGAGAAATAAAAACTGAAATGCAGTGGTTGGTTTAAAGCTTGTTGATGTTTGTTTGTTTGTTTTGCTTTCTTGCTTGTTCTTGTAATTCAGATGGATGTTCAAGGCAGGATAGAGGCCTGGCTATTGTAATATAAGCAGTACATCTGCTATTGCCAGGTTTTTCCACAAGAGGAAGATGCAGCTATTGAGATGTTTACTAAAGAAGGGACCAAAAAAATGAACTAGAAATGTTCACTTATGTTTGAAAGAACAAACAACTTTTCTTATTTGATTGTTACTCCTTTTACCCTATTTGTACTTCATTCACAGACTTCCCATCCAGCTTTAGTTTTATGGACTGGGTGCTAAGTACTGTAAAGCAAACATTTGTGAATCTCCAGGTGCTTAGCACACTCAGTATGAGTGATTCTAAAAATACATTGTTTACTTCAGTTCTGCATCTGAATACTTAAAGCCATTGATTGCTTGATTTTCTTTCTTCAGAACTGCTGATGTCTCTCTGAAAAAGAGATGAAAAATAAGTTATTACCATTTTCATTGTGCATAATTTGAATAGAATGATTCTATTTAAAGGTGATATTTTAGTACTTTTGAGAATTAAGTTGTCGGTTGGATAACTGGCCGTTTCCTTTGTGAGGACATCAGATGACAAAAAACCAAAGCACAACTAGTGTATTTCTTTGCAAAAATGTATGTGTAAGAGATTTTGATTTTAAAATGGCTATTTCTCCTGATTTTATTTCAGCTTTACTTTTGGAAGCTCAGTCAACGCCGTTTCAAATAACTCCCTCAACCATGGCAAATATTGTGAAAGGCCTGTATACACTACGACCAGGTAAAAAGGAAAATGCTTGTGGGTGTGTCTCATGCTGGGGTTGTGATGTGTTTTCCTACTACAGTGTGCCTGTCTGCCTCATGCACATTGAACATACAAATGTGCCTTGTGTTCTGTCTGTCATAATGCTGAGTGCAAAGGCCCTCTGCTTTTTGTTGCCCATCTCTGTGACCTGCACAAGGTAAATTAATTTTTTTAGAGAGAAAAAAAAAACAACAAATGAACAAATTAACTCAATCTTTTACTCTGGATACAGAGGGAAGACTATTTCTTTTGCTCTGTAGAATTGATTCAGTCCTGGCAGAAGTTTAGAAGTAGTGAAATGGTGAAAGTTATGTTGTGAATTGTGCTTCAAACAGCCAGACTTTTGACATGAGATGAATGATTGTTTATTCTGTGGAAGCCATTACTTTGTTGTTATTTAATTAAAAGCTCAATTTAGCTTGTGGATACATCATGACATCTTGTGCAACAGTTATATTGAGAGGAAAATGTTGCAAATGTAAATCAATTTTGTACCAAAATACTGAATCTTTTAAATTTTGGAGAACTGAACAGAGTTTTGGATGGTATCATGGGCCTAATCAGATACTGAAGAGTTGTTTTAAATCTGTAAGACCTTTAAGTATTAAAAAATATTCCTTCTGTTGCTGATACCTGCTTTCCACAGCTGGCTACAAAGTCCCAGGTGACAGACTTTAAGCTTTTGTTTGAACAGATAGACATTTTCTCTATTTGCCTGCTCCTCAAACTTCACAGCCTCTGAGAAAATAAGGAACTTCAATGCCATTCCAAACAGAAAAGCACAGGATAGACTTCTTGGTGTAAAAGGCTGTTCTTTAGTGCTACCTTGTTGGTAGAAAAGCCTGTCTTCTAATTCCAGCTCCAGCACGTAGTGACCTCAGTAGAAAAGACTGAAATCTGAGCACAGACAATCAGACTGCTAGTTGGTCCACTTGGATTTAAGCTGACATACTCTTTCCACCTCATTGGCAATGCTCTGGCAGTGGCATGAAATACCCTCCCACAGTACTTCATGTCCTGAGGTCCCAGTCAGTTTATTAGCTTGGCTGAATTACTCAGTAGCAGCAGGTTTTTTGTAGGTAATATGTTCTATGTGGGACCATTTGAAAAGTGAAGAGTGCCATTTCATGTCTGTAGAGTTGGAGTTTGGGGTTTTGGGGAGAGGGAGGTTATTTTTGGTGGGTTTTTTTGGATTTATTTTTGTTTTGGTGAGGGTTTTTTTTTTTGTGGTTTGTTTTGGTTTGTTTTTACTTTTAAATGAAGTGCTGCTATCATCTGAGGGATCTGGGGAACTACTGGTGCCAGGGAAGGTTATGGAGCAGATCATCTTGAGGGCCATCTTTTGGCACATACAGGACAAGCAGGTGATTTGGCCCAGTCAGCCATGGGTTTATGAAGAGCAGGTTGACTAACCTGTTTGTCTGTGACAAGTGAACAATGGAAAGGCTGTTGATGTTGTCAACCTAGACTTTAGTAGAGCCTTTGATGCTATTTCCCACAGCATTCTGCTGGAGACACTGGTTGCTCCTGGTTTGGACAGGTGTGCTCTTTGCTGGCTAAAACAATGTCTGGATGGCTGACCCCAAAGAATGGTGGTGAACAGAATTTAATCCAGTTGGTGGCCAGTCACAGGTGTGTTCCTCAGGGCCAGTTCTGTTTAATATCTCCATCAGTCACCTAGATGAGGGGATCAAGGGCACCCTCAGTAAAGTTGCAGATGACACCAGGTTGGGCAGGAGTATTGATCTGTTTGAGGCTCTACAGGGGGATCTGAACAGGCTGGATAGACTGGGCCAAGGCCAGTGGGATGAGGTTCAACAAGGCCAAGTTTGGAGGTATTTAAAAGATGTGTTGAGGTGTTGAGTGACATGGTTTAGTGGTAGGCTTGGCAGTGCAGGGTTAGTAGTTGGACTTGATCTTAAAGATCTTTTCCAATCAAAACAATTCTAGGGTGGAAGTTAGTGTGTTGGTTTATTTTTTTGTTAAATCACCTATGGACTTGTAATGCTATTGAGAGTTTGGTTATTAAAATAAAGACTTCTGAAGCTTGGCATGGACCAAATAACTGTATGTCAGACTTGGATTAAAAACTCATGATGTGACTTAGTGAATACATTTAGAAACATCCCTTTTTTTTCCAAGTAAATATGAAGTTTAAGATAACTGCTACAACCTCTGGAATGTCTGGGTTCAGAAATACTCAAGGAGTACTCATTTTTCTTAGAACTTCTTACAGAGTTGCCATAAACCAAATTTTCATCTTTTGCTCAGTCTTGTGTGTTTCTTATCATCAGCCTTGAAGCAGCTTTAAGGTGGCAAATTATAACACTGCTTCTGTAAGGCAGTGTTCAGTGGAGGGAAGTTAAATTTCTATCCTGAAGCTGAACTAATACAGATCAAAATTCAGATGAACATTTTTATTTTTAATGTTCACTATAGAGCTTTGGAAGATCAGTGAGAGAATTGCATGAATTCATTTGAAATGGGGGATGTTGAAGCAGGGTTGTGTGATCACACTACTGTGCTTTCTAGAAGCAGGGCTCAGGGAAGAGAGGTGTAAATTCTGTGAATGTGCTTCACAGAGTTAAGTGTTACAAATGATCTGATTATAAAGGTGAGTTTGGTGATTGTCAGTGCCTGTCCTTGAGAATGTCCAGAGACTCAGCAGGTCCTGTGAGATGCAGCAAGAACTGAATTTCAATTTGATGATGAGGTGGATGGCCAAAAAAAAAATAGTAATTCCTTTATCTACATGTAAACATCTGATTATTTGCCCTGCTTTAAGACTTGGTCTCTCTGAAGTTTGGGCAATGCTTTGGTTTATTTTTATCATTTTATTTAAATTCAATTACCTCAAATGTATTTAAAACAGAGCAAAGTTACATTTGTCAAATAATACAATTTTCACAAGACATCTCTTCCACGTGTTTTGTTGTTGCTTTCCCTCTTGTTACAGAATGGGTACAGATGGCACCAGCTTTATTTTCTAAATTCATCCCAAATATTCTACCCCCTGCTGTGGAATCTGAGCTTCAGGAATATGCTGCTCAAGACCAGAAACTTCAAAGAGAGCTTATGCAGAATGGATTTACTAGGTAATCATTATTAGTCATCAGTTGTAATTGTAGTGGGCAGTGCTGGAAGAGTAAAAATGGATACACCTACAAATATTGAATAAATGATTTAAGAGTTATTAAAGAACCTTCAGAAGTCAGAAATATGGCCTGTTTTCCACTGCCTACCCTGCAGATGGTACCAAAAAGCTGATGATCAGAACTCTGGAAATATTTTTGTGAAACAGGCTGTTTACAGTTCATGCTGTGCTGTGCTTTGAGTGTGCTTGTAATGCATGATCATGCTCTTGTTCAGCTTTTACTTTGGCCTTTTATTTTCTATAAGCTGATTTATTTTTTTTTTTTCATGATGCTTCTGCAAATGTCAGTTGGTGACACGTCCTTATTCCACTTTCAGAGCTATTTATACAATCAAGGTGTTTATTTTAAATAGGCATCTCTCTACTGAGTATTGAATTGGTGGGGGAGGCTGGAGAGCAAACAGAAGAAGAGACAGTGGAAAATGTTCATAACCTCTGGTCTTTACTCTGGGCTGTGCCTATTGCTCTGTGCCCTCCTATTTCACTGCCCAGACAGAAGACCACAGCACTGCACCACTTCTGTAGTCTGACAGCCCAAGATCAGGCTGGGGAATTGTGCTCTGTTCCCCAGAGGCTTGTTTCTGCATGAAGAAAATTCCCATCTTCATCTTCCCTTTAGCTGGGCAGCTGCAGATTGAATGCCCGCTGAATGTGGGTCTGTGTGTCACAGAATCATAATCAGTTTAGTGTTAGGTGTGCTTCTGGATTTTATATTCTTGGGTAGTTTTCCTCCAGGGTAATCTCTCTCTTCAAAGATTCATAAATTATTGAGCTTCAAAACTCTACTGCTGACCCAAATGCAAATGGTATCATAGGCTTGCTCCTCCTAAGGCTTTCTGTGGAAGAAAATGTAGCTATGCATGAGTTAAGATGCTAAAAAGAAAGCCATAAGAGCTTGGGCTGAGAAAAGCATTGCATTTGGACAAAGAAACAGAAGTTTGAGACTTTGAAACTGAGTAGGAATATAATGCTGATGAAAGAATGTGATGCACAGGACAGACCAAAAACCAGAACACTTTGGTTTTGTCTTAACTCAATCTTGCTAACTCTGTAGGTGGCTTCATCCTTATTCCACTTTCAGAGCTTCCAATTTCACCAGTTTCACATGGTATAGAGAATTAAAAATGAAGTCTCAAGTAGTAACAGTCCTTATCCACAAAAATAAATCAGTTTAAAAACTGTTTGGTTTTTTTTCCCCTAGGTATCTAAAATAAGCCAGGCTTCTCAGCTTGGCCATGAAGTTCTGTGGCTGCTACTGTGAGGAGGATGCTGTATAGAAGGCTAGGAAGGATTTTTGACCACTGCCAAGGCTAGGTCCCACTGTGGTGCTCTCATGTTAGAGATGTGGGATCTTCAGAATATATTATCAGCTCCTGTTTTACATAAAAGCAATTCTCTGGCACTGGAACTCATGCGAAACACAGGAAGTTTTTCTGTGTGATAGGTGAAGAAGAGAGTAGGGCTTGAGGGTAGACGTACAAGGAAGAACTAAGTAAAGGTTTCACATAGAGCTAAGTAAAGGTTTCTGTCACATAACATTTACAATGCCCAATTTTTAGGAGTTCCTCTTCCTTTTGGCCTTCTGCAGTGAAGAGTTTTGGTGAGCCTTGCAGGTTTGGAAAATTGACCCACCCTAATCCATGTTTTCGTACAACTGCTGGTTTTATGTAGCTTGTTTTCAGTTTGTTAAATAAAAATGCAAAATAACTTTGGAGTGGAATTACTGATTAGATGCCATTTACTGTCTGATGAATGTTTTTCACGGTCTATTTAATATGATTGTACTGTCAGGGAGTCAGGGCAGTCTGGTAAACATGGAGGCTACCCACATAAAGTGTTTGTTTTTCATCATTAAAAGGACACAAGTAAAAGAAACTGAAGAACAGGAAATATGTTTGCTGCATGGCATTTTATAGTGGCAGTTGAAATGCATTTTGCCTCAAAATGTATTTCAGGATGTCATGTGCTTATTCCTGTGTTATGAACATAGGTTATAAAGTCTCAGAATTGTTCAGAGGTTATATTCCTATGCATATAAATGTATAAAAGGTTGGTTTTCTCTTTTACCAAGTAGTGTGCCAGGTCTTTTCTGGGTTAGTATGAAGTGTCATCTGTTCTCTAATTGCACCCCAAAATGGTGATGTCTTTGCTGCTGTATTTCCTGCAATAACCACAAGGAACACAGCCCAGTGAGGTGTCTTCAGGAGCATTAATGGCATGTCAGGTTCTAGCTGAAATAGTCAACTTATCAGCACTATTAAATACCATTGCTGCAGAAAATGGGAATACAAGCCACTTGCTGGGCAGTATTTCTCTCTTGAAAGACCTTAATCAAGGCATACACAGCAGGTCCGTCACCTTAAGAGGGGTTTCAAGGAAGAGCACTTTGTACTGTTAGAAAACCCCTCAATTTCTGCCAACTTCCAAGCAGATAAATGTGAAATTACAACCACTGTGATGAAGACATATTGTGATTTATCTTCCTTGTGTAACGGTAGCAACTGCATCTCTATCCTCACAAATTTTCCAGCTTTAAGAGTTTGTGTGCACAAGAACAAAAGGAAAATAATGTTATCCAAGTCAATGGGAGTTTTTTTCAGGAGCAATGATGTCATCCAGTGTTTATACAACTTCAGTTATTCATTTAAGTCTTCTGTTTGAAGAGGGAGTGTTGTCAGTTCAGACTTGCTTAGTCCAATTGTTGGGTTTTCCAGAGCATCTTATCTTCCTAGACTGAGTTTTCCCCATAGTTCTATAAAGTTTGAATTAAGGAAAAAAATTTATGCATGACTTAAGACCACACTGCATATGAGAATTTTTCCAAATCTTAATTTTGTAAAAAAAAAAAAAAATTAACAAAAAAATCCTATACAAGAAGACATACTACTGTCTTTAAGAAAAGGATGAACTAGTTACATCTATGAAATCTTACCCGTCTGTTTTAGTAAATTGAGATTCCTGAATCTCAATTCAGGAATTATTGCTACTGTGTGTGTTTCTCAAGTCTGTGAAGTTGATGATTGTGCTGCAGGATTTCACTATTGGTTTCCCTTTTTTTTTTAAATCATGGAATGGTTTGAGTTGGAAGGGATGTTTAAAGGTCATCTAGTCCAGCTGGCCTTGCAGTGAGCAGGGATATCTTCAAGACCTGGTTATGAAAATACCTTTTTTTCCCCTTCTTTCCTAGAGGTGACCAGTCACGCAAGAGAGCTGGAGAAGAGTTAACTTACAGTAAGTATGCATTAACCCTGCCCTCCAGTGTGAGTTGGGCATCAGGGAGTGGTGGACTGGTGAGTTCTCAGGAGCAGTGAGGTGTCAAGAGGCTGCATCTCCCCACCTAGCTAGCTGTGTGCCAGTGTAACCTTTACCACTCTAGTAAACAACCTTCTTGGTTCTAGAGCCTGGCTGGCTATGCTAGAGTCCCACAGCCACCTCTAAGGCAGTAAGATATCCCAGCTGTTGAGGCCAAGATACTTCCACTTAAATGGTATGTGGGAGATGAGGTTTTTAGGAAGAAGAATGTATTTGTCCCAAGGCTCTGCTTGGTGAGGATACACATAAGAGGCAATGAAATAATAGGGCAGTCCACTCCTGCTGTAAGTCACTACTGGTGCTCTGTGTTCCTGCCCATTGACAGAAAGGATTGTTTGGAGGGGTTGTTCTTTTCAACTTGGAACCTTCCATTGCATGTCTCAAACCTGGGATCCACCTGTGATGAGATGCTATTATTTGGCTGGAAATGTTTGTCATGCAGCAGGGAAGTTCTTTTTCCATTTGTATATGAAACCTCTTGCTGTGTAACTGTGAGGAGGTTCTCTTTGTTATGCCTTTAATTTCCCTCTGTACAGAGTAGGAAGTATGGGGAAGAGACCCAGGGAAGAATGGAATTGACATTCTCAGTTGGTTGCTCTACTCCACACAACACTAATTTGTTTTCAGCCTGTCAAAAGTCACATCTTCTGTGCTGAGTAAATGTTTGTCCAGGAGAGAATCTAGTCCTCTACATTCTAAGTTAGGATTGAAAACAGGTCTGGGTAGTCATGAGGGATAGGGGAATAGCATCAGTCCCAGTACTGTTGTTAACTTCAGTTCATCTTAGTCCATTCTTTCCACCAAGTTTCCTCATGTGCTTTATTTCCTACCATAAAATGTCATGCAATTTTATATTGAACTCTTAGACCTGAAATGAATGAGTGGACTTCTACATGATATCTCAGCTTCTCTTTACCCTCTTAACATACTGCAAGCAATAATGGTTTTGGGGGGCTGTGGGGAAATGGGACAAGGGACATAGGGTGGAAGTTTGAGAGAATTTTATCACTTTTAATGTCATTTCAGATGGCTCATCAGCTTGTGCGAGCTCCAGGGGGTACAGATAGTGAACATACTGGATCAGCTTCTATTCCTGTCCAGAACAGACACTGGAGGAGCACAGGTGGTACCCGGAGCCTCCTTTGGCAACTGCTGATACTCGAGCTCTGACAAGAGCTATGTGGCAAAGAAGAGCTTTGAACTTTCTTCTTTATAGACTACATTGTCAGTTGCTGCTACGACTGGGATGACTTGGAAAGACAGGATTCCTTGGTCTCGCCTATCAACAAGTTCATGCTCTGCAATTTTTTGTGAGGAATGCACCTTGAAAAACGATCTTTTTGAAGTGGAAATGGGCAGCCAAAATCAGCAGCTTCCAAAAGTGTTAGAATGGAAGAACCTTTTTGCACTCTTTTTCTTAATATTAAGGACATTCTTAAAACTAGTTAACACGTCAGTGTATTAGTTTTTAAACTTCAAGGTATTTTCTGGAGCTTTTACTTAAATAATAAGAATAAAATTTCATTATTTTGCAGTATTTGTTTGTTAGTTTAAAAATTGTCACCTTTTAAGAGTTGGTCCCATATAAATGTAACTTCTGTCAGGGAGTTTTCCATTCTGATTTTTCTTTAGCTGTGTGGGGGTTTTGTTTGTTTGTTTGTTTGTTTTGGGCGTTGTTTGTGAGTTTGGGGTGGGGTTTTTTTTTGTTACTTGGTATTTTGAAATCTTTTTTTCTATGTGTTTGTACTCTGTGCCTTCAGCTTGTGCACTTTGCAACTTTAGAGACCATATTTTGTTACAGCAAAATGTGTTCTTGAGGAAAAACTTGATGTGAACAAACATGCTGCAAAGTTGCATTTTTTGCTTGAATTGATGGGAGGTGAATAAGGAGGAAGAAGAAACATTTAACCTGTCACAATCACCAGTAGTGACTTGGAAGTTTGTCCCCTCTTATTTTTCATGTCTATTAGTGTTTATTGCTGGGACCAACTCTTCTAGAACACCTCTCATTGACTTTTCATTGGCTTCCATAATTGCAATAGATTGAGATGTGACTGAATGAAATACTAAGATGTGTTTTATGCTGTGCTGTATAGAAACATTGTGGGAAAATTCTCCAGCCTGGAAGGTCTACAAAGTGCATCTCCGTCAGCACAAACCAGTTTGCACCTGGTTGATCAGCAAACAATGGTGCCTGTCCAAGATCACTTTGTGGCTCCTGTGCCATTTCTCCTGCTCCAGGGATGTGATGGGATTGTGCCAGTGGATGTAGAATCAAGGAGTTGGGTGATGTGATACATGCATGTGTACCCTTCAGCCTCCCAGTCGGGTGTAAACTCAACTGGAGGTCTGGCTGAGCTCAGTTCCAGGAGATGTGGACCTATGGTCTAAATCCTAATGATCATGACATGGGTTTTAGCAGCAGTTTGGCTAACACAACTTTCATGAGGGGAGAAACATACTTGAAAAAGCAGGTTGAGTACGGGGTTGTTTTTTGTTGTTTGGTTGGGGTTTTTTAAATTACTCTGGTTTTATTTTTTATCACTTTTAGTTATGAAGAGAAATGCATTGGTGGCAAAATCTTTCTGAAGTGAAATGTTTGTTCAGTTTTGTCTTGCACAACTCTTATAGCTGTTTAAAAAAAACCAACAAAACAACCAAAAACCAAAAACAACCAAACACAGAACACAAAAGACCAACACAATCCCCTCTGTGCTTGTGTTATTTCATTACCAAATGCAGAAAAAATGTTAAAATAGATGCGGCAGGGACAAAGCTTCTTTTGTTGTTTGTGGCCAGGCTTCGTGTAAATGAATTTAATTTTATCAGTTTCACATCAGCTGCTTTGCAATGCTGTTAACTTTGGAGGAGGGTGGGGGACACTGCTGTGATTGACAGATTCAAATCTGAATTACCTGTATATTTCTTTGCATATTTGCAAAGCCTAATTAATTTTGAGGAAGTTTTTCTTTTCCTATAAAAAATGAGTGCTTTAGTGTTGTTTTGTTCCATGTAGAATAATGCCAGCAGTCTTAATTTCATCCCCAGTAGTGGAAAAGCAAACCAATCTGAGTAGGGATTTTTTCAAGTTTTTGATAGTGTTGGCTTCCACTTTGTTACCAGTTACTTAAGTTGAAGCAGAATTGAAAACAAAGGGTTTGAAAATTTTGCTGAAGTATGCAGTGGAGAAGCTAAAGGAGTCTAATAAGCAGAAGTGATCTGCCAGCTTCCAGATTTTTTTCAGTTTTGGCTTTAAACAAACACTCTGATAGTGTCCTTAGCTTTAAAAATAACTTTTTGCTGAAAAGACAACATTAGTGAGTTAAGAATAGATGCATTAACTTAATTTGGTTAAAGTTTGGTTACAACTTTCATTACCATTCCGTTCACATAACAGTAATCAAGCTCTGTCATCTTTGTCAATTGATAATTTTTCTTTTTGTGTGTTCTTAAAGTGATTTACTGTTTCAAGTTTGTAAATAACATGGAGTGCTTTTGCTTCAAGTCTGAGGCAAGAGTTCAGCATTCATTTTACATTGCATCATATTTGGGACACAAACTTCTAGAACAATAATAGCACCAAAAGGTAAAGCATTCCTGTCAGTGTGGTTCACTTCATGTGCACTGAGTAGTGCTTGGATGCTTCTCAGTCCTGTGTAGCATTCCCACTCGGCTGCCATACTGGAGAAATCTGTTTGTCAAGCACTGTATGATGTTGTAAAATTGGCATTAAAATTCCTGTATGTTTTGGCATTATTATCATAATGCTGAAATCCTGTTGATCTGTCAGAGGTGTTATCATTGTGACTGAGCATGAAGCAGAATACAACCTGCGGTACTAAATTATTGTTTCTCTGTAAACTTGCATTTTACTGACAGTAAAACTAACTCGGCCAACTTGAGCACTGGTACTGTAAAGCCACAGTTACTGACAGCATGATCCTAACTGCAGTATTTAATTTAACCAAATAACTTGTGATAAATCCGTTGCATCTGTAGCTCACTCTGTTAAGATTAAGCAGTAAAGTTGGTTATGCAGTGGGTGTCCTCGTGATGTTGCACTGGTTCTGTAGCCAAACTTGCTACATTAAAATATTTTTAGATTAATTTCATTTCTTGATTCGGGAAGTTGAAATATTGAAATTCATCCTGCTGATTGCTGCAACAGTAGGCAATTATCAATAGGGTCAAAATGGTCTGATAAAAATTATAGAGGGTTGTGTGTCTAACTAACTACTCGGCTCTTCTCCAGTTGGATCTCTTGGAGGCCTTTCTGTGGTTGTTGAAGAGGTGTTTGTGGAGGAGTACTTTGAAACAGAAGTTTTTGACTGCTGTCATTTGCTAGAAGTATGGCCAACCAGATTTGACCATTTTAACTTTTCCCTAATATGATTGTTTAATTCCTACAGTTTTTAAAAAATAACCATAGAAACCAACCACAGAGGCCATGTTCTGAATGACTGAAAAGCATTTTCCATGTATGCCATGGTAACCCCAGTGAAACGACTTTTCTGCAAAATTATGGAATAAAACCCAGCTGCTTGAATTTGACTCTTCAACCCAGATGCAGCTGAGAGAAAACAAAGATGTTTTGATGAATTGATGTGCACCAGATACCCAGAGGGCACTTAGTTCAGCTCACAAGTCAGGATACCTTTAGGATCAATGTAGTTCTTGGCCACAATCCTGCTAAGGAGGAATGGGGACTGCTTGGGTTAGTGTATTTCCCCTTCTGATCTGTGGGGACTGTGTGATAACATGGAGGTAGGCACTGTGCTGATGCCGTGAGTTAAAGATTCCTTTTCTGAGGGATGTCTTCTGTTGACCATTCATTTAAGTTTTGAATTGCTTTTCACAGCTGAACACTATAAAGAAGCTCGTTGCTGATTTTACACGCTTTCATTGGTCCTGTTCGCTTCACTGCTCTGAAGAGGTGCTTCTCTGCTCTTAGAGCACCTCCACTAGAAGCCTTTAGATGCACGTTAAAGATGACTGCATCTTTGTGATAGTGTTTGTGTGTGGAGCTGCAGATAGTCAGACTGTGCTCCCAACTTTGTGGGCAGGAAAAACACAGATTGGCAGGCTTTGTGTGCCCCCCTTTCCCTGACCTGAGGACTATGGTTACAGACACACGTGCCTCTCTAGGACAAGGTGCAGCCTTTGCTGTGCTGTTTGGGCCGAGTGAACTGGAGGGATGGAGCCCTGCAGTGCAGCTGTTTTGCTGGATGGTGTGTGCAAGTCATGTCAGCACTGGAGCACACACTTGTGTCCCATCATGCACATTCTCAGCACAGATCTGATCTCAGTCTGTAACTGTTCTAACTTCTGCGAGGGGAAATAGAGATCTTGGTCCTATTCAGTCTGGGGATTGGACTAGATGATCTTTCTAGGACCCTTCCAACCCCTAAAATACTAACTTTCTTTGATTTAGTCTTTCTAGGCAAGATAGAGGGGAATTTGCAGTCGAGTGTGATCTTTCCTTCTGGAGCTTTCTTGGGAAATATTCTCTGGCTGATAGAGGAGAGGGATCCTTCCTCCAAGGAAAAGGATTAAGGGTCATCTGCCTCTGATTTTTGTCAGATGGTCTCCAAGGCAACATGGTGCAAGACAGTCAATCATATTGAGTGCACTGTGCACTGCAAGACTTCAGTTCTGATTTTAATCTAGGATAAACAATGATCTCCTTGGGAGGCTTACAAACTTCAGGTATTGATAATCATGGAAGGCGTGAACCATGGGTGGACTTACTCTGGAAGGTGTCATTCTAGTAATTACAGGTCAGGGGAAGTTATTTTGTCCCAGAGGATGTAACTTATCGTATAATAAATTGGTGTGATACTGGCCCAACAAGATATTTTTATACCCATAGTGCCTGTTAACAGAAAGAAGTCAGAGAATCCAAATTTCATCTTTATCAGCACTGAACCATGCTGGCTTTGAACAGGGAGTGGAATCACATGAGAGGAAGCCTTTTCCTTCTGCCAGGAGGTGCAGGAGATCAGTGTTACTGCATTAGCAAAACAAGACAAACTTGCTGATTTGGCTGCGCTTGAAAGCTCTTTGACAAAGTGCCTTGTACTTTGCTAGAGGGAGTGGAAGGATTAAACCTATATATCTTGACCTAACTTGAATGACTGGTTTAAGAGGATTCCAAAATTTCATAGGCAGTGACTACTCGGAAATCCCTTCTGGCTGTCTCCATCTGTGCCTGGGATGCTTCAGATACACTTGGTTAATGTTCCTCTTTCTGAGCTTCTAACAGATCTAATTGACGCAGAACAGGAAAGTTTACTCCTCTAATGATGACAACATAATTAATTTAGTAATAGCAATTACTGCCTCTTTAGTATTGTGTTTTGGCTAACCATTCCTTCAGAGCACCTGTTACAGTTTCTGAGATGACCTGTTTCTGAAACCGGTTTCTGTTAGGAAGGCAGCAGGTAATTTATTTGTTAGAACCATTTGCAATCTATGGGGAAATGGAATTATTTTGTACAGAGAACAATTTGTAAGAGCACATCTTCAGAGTAGAGGATGGGTGGAGGTCTGAAAGTGCTGCTGAACAGTCGAGGTGGTCCATCTGCTTGGATTCATGCTGCATATAGTGACTGTGAAGTGAATTGTGCTGTGGACATAGTCTTCAAAGCCTATACCATCAATTACCATGGGATAGCTGGTGGACTTCATACCTTCATGGGAACCTGTTTCCATGGCAGGAATGGCAGAGCAGTGACACATGACATATTTGAAATGGGTCAAGGCTTGAACTCTTCAAATAACCTATTTGTTAAGGTGCCTAACTTATATTCCCTATATGGTTAACGGGAAGTGGAAGATTCCTTCAGCAGGTACCACACAGCACTAAAAGGATATACTTCAAGATTTCCATTTTTGGGTCTGTTACTAGCTATGGCCTGTTGGTACTTGAACCCATATCATCAAAGGAGCTGGAAGCAGCTCTTGCCAGACAGGACCTGTCCTGCATGTGCAAGAGCAGAAGAAAAACAGGCCTGTTGGCTTCTTATTAATTTTTTTCTGTATTAAGTTTTTACTGAGCAGACACCTGGTGTTCTCAGTTGCTTGGTTATTCCATGTTGTTCAAGGTGCACAGTTCTGATGTTTTAGTCTGTTGGGATGAATCAGGCAGAATTTATCTGAGCTATAGAACCATTTCCCATAAAATAAAGAGATCCATCATACATAGTGATTATCTGCTTGTAATCTAAATAATCTCATTATCTTCTTTTGTTCCCTCAGTTGCAACTTCTGAAAGCCTATTCAATTGATAATATGCTTTCCAGTTATGGCTCCAGTCTTCTACTTCAGACAGTGTTGTAGTTACTGAGTACAGATACGCAGAAGAGACATCCATGGAGTTAAATGAAATCTTCCATGCATATTTCTATTTCATGTTTCCCTCCAGGGAAGTGTCATGAATTAAAGAACTGCATATGCAATCCCTTGCCTCATTCATGGCTTGACATAATATTTTATTCTTTCTTTTCTAATAATCCCCAATGTTGAATTTGCCTTTTCTTAATAACTGCTGTGTATCAATCTAACACTTCTTAGAGCTATCTGTTATAATCCCAAGTTGTCATTTGTATGTAATAGTAGCTTCTCCTTGTGAAAGAACAACTGGGATCACGTTTCCCAGTGCATCATTTTGTCTTCAGTGTAAACATAAGTCATCCGGTTCTTTCATCCAACTGCTTAGTGGAATGCAGTCCAGTAGCTCTGTGATGTCAATTCTCTTTATTTCCCTCTCTGATGGCACATGAACTTTGTGTTTCACTATTCTCCTTTTCAGCTTTTTATGAACACAGCAATTAGCATGACCCCATGGGGTATTCTGGTGATTTCTGTCGTGAGTACTGTCAGTTCCTGTTTCATAGTTTCCAGTGGCAATTCATTCATGTGCTAAAGCTTTTATTTTATTTTATGGTAGTGTTGTAAAGAGCAGGAGGTTGGAACTAGTTGATCTTTAAGATCCTTTTCAACCCAAATCATTCTAAGTTCCTATGAACTACAGGATGCTTGAATGCCTTGTTATTGCCAACATCACACTTCTTTGATTGCTACATTAAGCCACAGTCAGTAACCTATAAATTTTGGGAATCACCTTTGAAGCTTATTTACCAAAGTCACTGTGCCCATACTGAAGCATTTCATCCTTGGCCTCTTTTGTAAGAAATCAAAATTGTGCCTTTCCATTTCCAAAACCTGCATGGGATGCGCCCAGCTGCTCCAAAGGTCTCTAGCAGCTGTGTGCAGGCTGGGTGTGCAGTGGTACCTGAGGGATTTGTGTATGTGCTATGTGCAGGAAAGGTGTTAATGGAAGATATGTCAGTAGTGTATGTGTGTGGCCCATGGCTAGGCTTTGAGGTTGGTAGATGGTTTGCCTAAGAGACAGGGAAACAAAAGATTGTCCCTTGCTCTGTATTTACATAAGTGAGCAGAAAAGAGCTCTCCCTTGGATGCTGGGGAAAAAATGGCATCTAAAGCTGAATCACACTGGGCAAGCTACAAAACCAGTCTCCTGCCAGAGCAGCAGTGACTGTGCTCTTGGCTGAGAGGGCAGTTTTTCACCGTGCTCCAAAGCACAGAGCTACGTGCTGAAGAAAGAGTGCTGAGCAGAGCAGGATTCCCTAGTGTTTGTGTGGGAGACCAAGGTGCCTGTGCTGGAGGTGTGTATTGGGCTGTGGAGGATGTTTTACTTTGTACCACCGAATGGTGCTTGTGTTTCTATCTAGCTATTCCCAGGGCAGAACAAACCTCCAACGTTAAATTGATTTAGCTACTTTGCAGCCAGTCTGTGGTTGTATTTGAAGTATTTCAAGAGCTTTATTGATTTTTAAAAGCATCGTGGAAGATAATACATGTGAAGTTAATTCCCAGTGGAGCTAATTTGTCTTTCTGTTGGTCTGCATCCTCAGACTGATTTAGTTCAAGTTTAGTCTGATTAATTTATCTTGTGTTGAATAGAAACAAATGCTCTGGCCTTTCTTAAATTATTCTTTATTTCTTCCGTGGGCTTCATATGCACAGAAGAAAACCCCAACATATCTATCTCCTTTTAACTGAACCCTTGTGACTCTACTTTATTTATCAATTTAATTATGGCTAATAAACTGAATTTAAAGCAAGAGAATGATATTCTTACAGAAGAACTAATTCTTCTCTCAGCTAGATAAATTTCAGATAATATCTGTCTAGGTTACTGGCTAGATAATAATCACTGAGACTTTTAAGAATCATGAAAGACTAAATAAAATACCTGGATCATGTAGAATGTGACAACTCATGAACAGAAAGAGGGAGCATTTTACCACTTGGAAGTGCTCATCTTTGGTCACATGCTAAAGTTGTGCAAAACTTGTGTCTGCCTCTATAGGTACAACTTCAGCAACTTTTAGCTTGTCAAATATGTTGTCTGAATTGTGTCTGAAATTTGGAGTTTTCCATGTGGTTGTCAAATAGAGTCTTTATCTTGGCCATCCAGTGTCTTCTGATCACGAGATGCTGAACACTGTCAAATCCTTGTTTTTTCTCCAAGCTCTGTGGCATGTTCTTTGGGCTGCTTTGTACATCTCTCAAATCAGGTGAAAATAGCATGACCTGAATTCCCCTTTGTTTAGTAACCCTGTTTTAAACCCTCTGCCATCTGTACTTCAGGCTGTCCACGCAGACTCTGAAGAGTCTTTATACCGTGTTAAAGCAGTCTGTACCCTGACTGTCCTTGAGTCTGCTGTTTATCATCAGCAGTGTTCTGCAGCTGGCTGAGGCTGCTGTTGTCAAAGCAGCTTTATCTCTCCTCTCTCTAGCCTGGATGAGTTACTCACAGTCTTTTAGCACTGCTGCATTTAAATTCTCCTTAATGTCATATTACAGAAAAGATAAAAATATTGGCAGCCTGATGTTTCAAAACAGAGTGAAATCTTAGGTATTTCCAGTGTCAACATAATTGATTTCTTGGGAATGGGGGAATTAATTTAAATATATTTAAGTTTTCTACCAGTAATTCTAGTCTGTTACTCTCTAGGTGTTGCTATGCTGTCAATCAGGTTCTCCTGATTTGTGGGTTCCTACAATGCATTATTTTCTTCTGCTGTTACTTTTTTGTAGTATACTTCAATATGTAAGAAGTTGATGTCATTCACAGGTGTGTTCTTTCTGGTTTTTATTCTCAAGCCATCCAAACCGATCACTTCTTCTGCCTTTCACTCTGAGTCAGAGCTGTCAGGCTTATTTCTACTTGGTGGAAGCTGATGAAAAGAAAACCACCAAACTTCCAGTAATCTGCCTGATTACTGAAAGATACTAAGAAGGATTCTGTGGGGACATCTATGTGCTCAAAGATGGGTTGAATGTGTCTACCAGGCAGGGCCAGCTGGTATTTCAGGATGTCAAAGTAACTTGTTCATTACAGAGTAACTGCAAAGTAACATTCTTCTTTTCTGTAGTTTAGTAAGACAATGTACTTAAAGTTTCTCTAAATCACAGAGTTGCAAACAAAACTTGCACCACAAAATGGTGTGGTGGTTGTAAGGAGAACAGTGAACAAGGTGACACACAAAACGAACAGCGAAGGGTGCTGAGGTTACAAAGACAGATTGAAGTTCTGTCCCTGCTAAATTCAGCAGGAATTTCCCTGTGAAACGACAAATGCTGTGGTTTTGATCTGAAGTGTGTGTGCAGCAAAGTGCTCAGCCATTCATCTGCATCCAAACGGCTTTCAGCCCTTCCTTAAGTTATGCACAAGCCGAAGAGGGATGTTGTTGTGTTAAACTGTGGCTTAAGTGAAGTGTCCAGACATACAGAAACTGGTTAGGCAATAAATTAGGCAAGACTTTAGTCTACTAAGGCCTTGGACTGCAGGGAATTCATGGCGGGTAATTTCTTTTAGCAGGAAATGATGGAGATAATGTGGGATACATCCTGTGGCAATACAAGTGGGCAGTCTGCTATATCTGCCAAACATGCTGGGTTGCTAGGAGCATTTTGGGGTTTTCCCTCTCCCTGACAGCAAATGTGGTGCTGCTGAGGAGCAAGCGGGGTAGATGCACAATTGCTTTGAGCAGAAGAGGCAGGCTTTATCAGATCTTGTCAGGCCTCTAAGTGCACGGATTATCTAGATTTCTCTGTCAGCTAACAGAGCTGCCTGGCCTCAGGGTAAATATAAGGAAATCTGTGAGTTTGAGTAGCATAAAATTGCATAAAATGTCATTAAAGGTCATTTGATTTAATATAGGTGTGCAGGGAAGAGCAAGGCCTCCCAGCATGCTCATTAACAGTCAGAGGGTGCTGCTTTCTAACCCACTCATGCTGTTGTGTAGCCTTAAAACTCCCAAGTCTGTAAAGGAAATAAATTTTAAAAATCCAAGTTGTGTGCATGTGGGGAACTTGGCTGCTTTCTTTCTAGTGAGCAGAATTGGCGTGCAGACCTGCCAGGTGTGCTCAGTGTGCCCTTGTGCCCCTTTGGAGAGGAGGGGTGGAGGAATGCAGGAGATGTCAGTCATGTTTCTGATAGTGTTTGTGGAACTGGAAGCCAGGAAGGAGACTGTGGTCACCCAGCCTTACCCTGCTTGCTTTCCTCTTGTTGAGTTTCTGTTCTATGTCAGTGAGTGCTTATAGAGCCTGAAGAGAGAGGTCAGTGCTGTTTGGAAGAGCTTTGTAGAGGGAGCTTAACAACAACTTTGTGAATTTTACTAAGATTTCTTGCTATTGCCCTTAATGTGGGCACATCAGTCCTGCAGCAGTGTGTTGTGGTCTGCAGGAGTGGAGTCAGTCTTCCTGTGTGGGAAGCTGCAGGTTTGGTGTGTCTGACTCTTTTGTGAACCACCTCAAGAACCCAGCTGCTCTTCACAAGCCTCCAGATGCTTTCATGCTATGATCTTGAGGTAGCCTTTGGGGTGACTGTTTGCTCAATATTGCTTATTGTTATTAAGATTTTTCTGTAGTTCTCCACATTTCTGGTAATTTTCTTCATACCCCATCCCTGAACCTGGCAGGTGACAGTATCTCCTGGGGGGAAACAGGCACTCAACTGTGTGGGTTCGTGAATGACTTTTACTGGGGAGTGGGTATCTAAACCCACATCTCCAGCATCTCCAGAGTGTAAAGCTTATACCTTGAAGCGCTTTTTGGCTTTGTAGCCTTCCCCCTCCTGCCCTACCTCCAACTGCTCAAGTCCTCCAACTGGTTTCTCAAGATGATGTTCTTGAACATGATCATCACCTGGCCCTGATCTCTTCAAGTACTATAAACAGAGCTGTAAAACAGATGAAGTTATACATTAAATTTATATAATGTCCTGGTCCTCAAAAGGTTTCCTGCAAATCCCAGCTTGCGTCCTACAGGAAGAGATCCTCTGATCTCTGCTCGCATCTGTGGGCTGCTGTGGTTTGATGGGCAGTTAACGTGCAGAAGTTGCTTGTCATCCCAGTGACCACATCAAGGTCAAGAGCTATTTTTTACACTTTGTATCAGGAAATGGGTGGCTTTGTAGGAAAACCCCCAGTACAGAACTTTAAGGCCGTAGCATAAAGAGACTTTTTGTTCCAGTCGCAAGGTCTTTTCCGTTGCTTAAAATCATATTTTGCTTGATGTAATTCACTGAACTCCAAAGTACAGTTATTCACTAACATCAAAATTACTAACATAAAAATTAATGTTAATGTTAGTATAATGTAATATATGAACAATTTAAAAAAGCATTCAGCACTTATATTTATGACAGAATTATAAGTTTAGGGGAAAAAAATAAAATAAAAATCTAGGTCTGCTTTTCCTCACAACAATTACTGGTCTGACAGACCCTTGCACCACAATTCCACAAATCCTTCTGGAATAAGTCAAGTAGGAAAGTCCTGGTTCTGCCACAATTGTTTACCTGCTGTGAAACCAACAGGACTGGTTGAAGTATATGAGGAGCTCATGGCTCAGGTGATGTGGGATCAGATCCAGCTTCTTTCCCAGGGTGTGATGGCTCCCCATGCCCCAAGCTATGGAACCTACACAGACTGAAGATTGGAATGAATTTTTTTGGAGAGAAATTGTGGTATGGTAAGGGAGGATGATAGAGAGGATGCAATTAATTTTGGAAACTCTAATTTCACTTCTTGTTGCACCTCAGCCATACCTGGTCACTTCAGTATCCCCTTCAACTGCTAAAAAAAGCATCTTAGTGTGGAAAAGCAGCTGAAAACTGGAGCTCCAAGTCAGATACTTTTTAACATTCTTCTGTCTAGTACTCTAGGTGCTTTTCCATGTACTGAAGTACTTAAGTTTTTAAAGGTGATGTTTAGCCATACTAAGCCTCCATTCCTCCCCCATGAAGAGGACACAATTGCTTTTCCATATCTTGGTTTTAGCTATTTCACAGAGCTGGGAACCTGTTTTCCTACCAGCCTTACTAGCTGTTTCCTCATAAACGATGCTGCAGAGTAGAAGTGCAGACTTTTCTTCCTTGATGAAATGATTCAGAATCTTGAGAAAACTTTTGTCAGGTTGTGATGTCCTCTGCTGTGCATCACGTTGTTTGGTTCAGGCTGTGCATTCTCTGATGTACAGCAGAGTGTTGATGGAAATTGTACCTTCCAAATAATATAGCAGATGCAGCTGTGGCTGGTGCTGTTTGATCTCCAGAGATGGTGCTTTTGGTAACGAGGTATCTGGTTCCTTCAGAAGAGAAGTTGCAAAGTGCAGCTGGCCTTGTTCATACAGCATGTGCATTTGCTGCAGTTGTCTTCCTCAGATTGTGTTTCCTCTGCTTTTCTGCCTCATGGAGGGATGTGGAGGTGGTAACTGCTGTCAGATGAACAGATCCTGTCCTGACTCTGAGGTTCCTCACACCACTTCTGTGCTGCCCAGTTGATTTGGCCACTCCCTGGAGATTTCATTCCTGACATCAGGATGGGGTATTAAGCCACACAAGCTACTCCTTCCTTGCTCTGTGCAATGCAGGACATTAAGAGGGTTGGATGTAATTTCGACAGGTAGAACTCCACAAAAACATGTGCAACATGTGGCCAGGAGTACCAGAGAGGCTGCTGTGCACATTACCAACTCCTGGTCAGTTCCCATGCCAGACAAATGCAGCCTCTTGTAGCTGGAGGAAGGCACTGTATACTAAGCTCTCCATTTTCCACCTAGTATGGGGAACATGGCAGGTCCTTGCAGTGACCACCAACATCCAGTGAAAGGATTTTTGTTAAAGGTATCACATCACTTTCTGTTCAACCTCTGGTGACTTGGTAGCCTTCCCAGTCTCTGTACCTCATCTAAGCACCCTGCGAGTGTGGGTGGGATTTTGAGGAGATGGCAGTCACCATAGTTCTGGTTTGTGCAGAGAAGCTGCTGAGGTTTTTGTGTGGGCTGTGCTCCTCTCCTTCCCATGACAGAGATGAAACTACAGCTCACCACAAGGTCCTACTTGTAGGATTCACTTCATCAGACTTAAGTGACAGGGTTGCTGCAGCACCTTCAGATGAAACAAGTTCTCTGAAGGCTGCCTGAGCCTTTCACAAAGACTTTCTCATTGAATCCTTCCAATGCTGGGTTTCTCATTGTCTGCAGGATAGCAGCAATATCAGGCAGCAAGGCTTACTTGCCTCATGGCTTTGTTCTTCTTTTCTATTAACTCCCAGTGTGAAATTCCTGTTTACTCTCTTGTACTGCTCTTGGGCCATCTTTAGTCTCTCTGTGTATTAGCATCTTTGAGTTGTGCTTTTTATTCACTGTCAACTCTGTAAGCAAGTGATTGACATTCAAAATGAATGGTACTTTTTGTTGGTGGTACTTTTTCTTTTTCTTTTTTTTTTTCTTTTTTTTTTTTTTTTTATCCTAAGGTGAGCTGGTTCAGGGAGCTAAGCAAACAAAGAAACAACCCAGCAAAACCAGGAAGGTGAGTGGTATTCTGCTGCATGCCCTCTCTGAATCATCTGCCTGCAGAATCTAGGAGATACCAGCCATCTGACAGGAGTATTGCTCTGGAGAGCACTAGTGCTAAAGTCAGCTTCATAGAATGGTTTGGGTTGGAATAGACCTTAAAGATCATCTAGTTCCAACCCTCCTCCCATGTGTAGGGACACCTCCCACTGGACCAGGTTGCTCAAAGCCCTCAAGAGCAGAGTAAAGGGGGGGAATCATCTTGCTCAACCTGCTGGCCACACTTCTTTTGATATAACCCAGGATGTGACTGGCCTTCTTGTCTGCAGGTGTCATTAATAAATGTGTAAACTTAATAAATAAGCCCCTCTTAACTGCTGAAAACCCATATTTTCAGGCTCCCGAGGGATTTCTCTATTTTTGGTGGCCATGAGCATTGCTACTTTTCTTTTACAGTTGGATAACAGCTGTGAAGTGATGTTGGTGATGATCCATACAGTGTGTAATTGGTGACTGCTGCTCCAAGGCCTTGGTGCATATACATCCTGTGCCAGCCTAAAATGATTCATGAGGGTAAGAGCACAGCTTGCTCTCTGTCATAGATCTTTGCATATTTATTTTTTTTTTTCTTGGCTGAAAGGCAGTCATATAAATATTTGTTCTGTGGGAATCTTTTCACCACACACACACAAAAAAAGTTAATCCATTATAACACTGTCAATTTGAAGAGTTTCAAATCCCTTCTGTACAAGACTTTTCATATATGTCTGTGCCTTGGTAACTGCTTTAGGGAACTTTAAAACTGTCTAGTTAGATACTCAGAAATCAAGCTCAGAATTGTCTTTTTTGTTAGTGATTTGGTTTTGCTGAAGTCATTTTAATATTTATTTTTAATGAGTTGATTCTTTCAAACTCATTTTACCAGCTCTCTGCTTACATTGCTTCCTTGGGGTGAAAAGATGATGTAAAATGACGTGCTGCAAAATCCTAACCTCAGTAAACTTAATGGTCTTGTTTGAAAGGTGAGAAATAGAGCCTAGAGGCCTCACCTTCTTTATTTGCATTTAGAAATAACTGATTGGCACCTAGGGAATTGCCCAGCATGAGATGGCATCTGTACTCCAATTTTGTTCATGGAATGGTCTGTCTTTTTCCCTGAATTCCTGATATAAAAAGAAAAAATAGTTATAGAACACACTTCAATTGTATTATTAAACCCACAACTATATATTTGACCTGTAGCTATAATCAAATAGAGGTAGATGAGAATCACTAGACAGACATTTGTTTGATCAAAGGCAAGTTGAACACTGCATTGAAAATCCAGCATGATTTCACCTGCTATTGAGCAGTGCCCAAGTGTATACCTAAAGTGACAGCTTAAATAAACATAACGGGCAACCAAAGGCCATTAAGTTCTTTGTGATTCAGAAACGTGTTGATCTGCTTTAGAGATTTCACAATGAGCAGTCATTAGTAATTGCCACGAACTGTCTTTGGAGCAAACATTGTTCCAGTCCAGTGTTCCTGATTTTGTAGTGCTGACTACAAATTCTTCCCTTCTATTTTTGGCAGCTATATAGTATTAACAAACTTCCTGGTCCCATGGCTCTTGCTAAAGATGTTCTTAAAAAGAGTGACACAAATTACTGTTGGCTTCCCATTGGCTATGAATTCACTTTTCATTAGGAATTGCCACAAAAGCAGTGCTTGCTTTAATCAGCCCCAGTCTCATTGTTTGGAAGGGTTTGCAGGGTTCACTGGCTTTCTCAACTTGATCTGTGCTCATGGTAATGAGACATCAAGCTAATGAGACCATTGCCATTACAATTACCAGCTTATTAAATCCTAATTAGGGACCCAATTCTGCTAGGTGCTGAGGGCTGGTTGTAAGTAGCTGAATATTTTCATGTGCCTGTTTTCGATCTCTAGTTGAAAGTGGTGCTTGAAGAGTATTGAAGCTCCCTGTTCACATATAAGGTCTGTTTCAGTGCTAATAGGGTAATTGACCCTAATGATGTTGGCTGGTGTGTAATGGTCAGAGCTGCCTTTCCTTTCTCTGTGAAGCCTGGCATCAATGCCGTTGTTAAATGGGCTGTGATTCACATGGCAGGAGGCTGCATGATGCTGAAGGACAATATTTCCTATATAATGTTCTGTGGCAGATTGTTTTCTGCACATTCATGCACTAGTGAAAGGAGTTTGCAACTTTATTGTTCTTCAGTGCCAATTAAATGTAAACTCAACGTTAGCCAGACATGCTTCCTCCTGAATAAACAACTCGATTCTGTCCTCCTGAGGCTGGAATTTTTTTTAATGTTCAGTGTCTCTTTTAGAATTTAATTTCAAAATGACCTTCCCACTGCCTGTTTTCTATTCTGCACAAGTTATTGAGCTGAGCAGATAGCGTTGGTACAACAACAAGGCACTTGCCAGAAGTGCAGTAAGGAGCATCTCTCATGTCTGCCATGGGCTGGTTGTTCTGCTGTTGTTTCTGTCAGCAGATTGTACAAACTCTTCTTGATTTTCATTTTGTGGAGATGAAGTTTTAGACTCGCCTTTGCTAGCCTGTGGGGTTCTGCTATACCAGCTACTAGGAAGAAAATGAGCTCTATCCCAGCCAAAACCAGGACAATGAGAAAGATGTCTGCAGAATTTGAACCCTTTCAGCTCAGCCTGCCAGCAGCAGCTCTCAGGTTTGGAGAGGCAGTCCTGAGCAAAACGTGCTCCCTCCCTTCCCATCAATCTCCAAAGCCTGAGCTTACGTAGGGCCTTCAGGGGTAGGTCCTCTACAAAAAAGGGACTGAGTTTTATCCATCGTTCTCTACATACATGCACACATACCTCAAGCAGGTTCTTTCTATCACGGAGCCTCTTTGCTATTGACCCAGCAGGCAGGGTTTCTGTGCAGATCTGAAATTCTTTGTAGATGCTACATAAAACATAGAGTGCAGCAGCCTTGTCCTGCCACAGTCTCTCATACCTTTTTTCTATACTCCTCTTTCTCTCAGCAATCCCTGCTGAAGCAGTTTGCTACTTTGTATATTGTATGGAAGCGACACTGATCCCAGTGATGCTGCCGTGGTGTATGAAGCCAGATGTCTTGTACTGCAAACAGCTGCATGAAAACAATCTTGTCCGGTTTGAATTTAAGCTGGGTGTTGTCATAGGTGTCTTTTAAGATCCTTAACTTTTAGTTTTCTGTCTTCTAACAGTGAGGTCATCTGCATCTCTAAAATTGATCTTGAACTGGGCTCCTGGGAATCCATTGCTCCAAAATGCTGCCCTGTTAACTTTTGAAAAGCTAGTGAAATGGAATGAGGCTTAATTTTCAGGCTTATTTGAAGTATTTTTTTTTTATGTGTGTGTTGATATTGTTACAGAAGAAAGCTAATTTCCTGAGTTTGATCTTGATATCTCTCACAGGGCTCTCCGTGCCTCTGAAGAAGCAGCCTCTCTAGTGCATACGGTGCTTGAGACAATTCTCAGTTTTAAAGGGTTGTTAACTTTGTATAACAGAACATTCAAATGCTTAGTTTTAATCACTGGAACTGTACTTGCCATGTTAATTGGAAGAATGATGTCTTGTCTTTGTTACATGAGTGGTGAATCGAATGCTAAATTTGGCAGCCAAAGTGCATTTCTGCTTCTTTCCCTCTCTAAGTCCTCCCCAGTTAAAAGATTCATCATGACTTTTAGCAGTCCACATCATTACTGGGATTTCAGCTGCATACAACTTGTGACTGTTAGAGACTAAAGACTCTTCCCGCTGGTTGCTTCTCTGACTTTCCCTTTGCAACCGGTATTCTAGTAAAAGAATATTTGACGAGGGTGCAGTTGTACCTTCATGTTTCAGTTTTAAGCTATTCCTTTAACTTGGCAGTAAGGCAAAAATCTGTAAAGCAGGTAAAAAATCCCTTAAAAGTCAATTAATTTCTCAGCTTTTCAGTATTGGACAAGGTCTTGTCTATTTAGATTCTTTTTCCCCCGCAATGTGAAATTTGAACAAAGCACTTAGATGTTAACGTGATAATTGGGCTTTAAAGCATTTTGAAATATGCAATCCTAAAACACTGACACACAGAACATCAAAGGAGAGATTTTGGGCCATGAATATTCCTAGGAAAATCCAACTTCTGTCCTAACCTTGAAAATAGAGTTGCTTCTGGCATGCTACTAACCCCATTTTGTGATTTCATTCTGAAAAATAGAGGAAAGATCTGATTCCAGCCTAGTGAAATGTCACTGGGCCAGCTGTGATGCTTTTTGTAGCATAGCAATGCTGCTTTCCTTCCACTCCTCTTAATCTCTTGGTATTCTACTACTTTGAATTAGCAAATCTCTGATCACATTTAGAAATATAGAATGCTTTGGGTTGGAAGGGACCTTTAAAGGTCATGTAGCCCAGCCACCCTTGTGGTGACCAGAGGCATCTTCAATGATTGGGTTGCTCAGAGCCCCATTAAAACTGATTTTGAATGTTTCCAGGGATGGGACACCTACCACCTCTTTGGTCTCTTGGGTGTCAGGACAGCAGAGGAGAAACTGGACTTGATGTACTCAGGCTTAGTCCAAGTGATTCTGCATGCCTGGCTAAGAGCTTGTTCTCATGACTGCTTTGAAGAATTTCTTTTTACCCTTAAAATGGTCTTATGCTTTGTAGAAAGCTGCTTGATAGGACACTGGATAAAGAAATAATAAATTGGGATGCCAGCCTTACATCAACCTGTCTTTGCCCTGTTCAATGGGACAAACTCTGTCCCAAGGGAAGAGGCTTTGAGCTGTGAGACGTCAGTTGATTTGGAATTTTCTAGGTTTGCATAGAGGTTATCTCAAGCAGCCAGATGATCTGCAGACAATCTAATTTTTGTCTGCTTTGCTCCCAGTCCCTTCCCAGAGCTCCCTCTGTATGAAATGGGCTGAATGGTAAATGAATTAGTTGATTCTGGCAGGATTAAGGCATGAAATAATTATGTAGCTCTGCTTGGAAATGTCATGGGTACTGTTTTTGCAGCTGATATTACTGATGTGATTACCTGGGCAATGCTGGCCTTGCACAGCTCTGCTCTCCAGCAGGCTCTTGGTACTCCCTTCCAGTTAAGTGAAATTTGGCCATTACTCACAGATCTCCTCTGCCACCACCCATGAATCCAACCTTCCTTCCTGGGCTCCCTGTAACTCTCAACAGCTTCTTATGCTCTAGACTATCATATTAAGCAATTTCTCATGTCACATTCGGGAGGTTTTTTTTGTTCCCAGTTACCTTAATCTCAAGCAAGGACCTCATCAGCAGCCAATCCAAGCAGTATGGAAACACAAAGTTACAAGTAGGATGAAGCCTGTTGCTGCCACAAATGACCAAACCAGAATCACATCTGCAGTAGAGAGAAGTGATTCCCCATCCTTGTAACTTTTCATGGCTTATCCCTTTGTGGGTCACTGTGGGACTTTGATAGTCTGCAGGAGAAGCCAAAGTAAAACTCTTCACAAAATAGCCACAAGAAGGAAGATTTAAATGTGCATTTGGGGTGCTGTTATTCATCCAGGAGTTTTAAAGAAATGGCTAGTCTTCCAACTACAGCACTTGCTAATTAGACTCTGCAGAAATGATCTGTTAGATTTTGAAGCCTTCAGCCTCACAGAGATTTGTATTTATTTTTTATTGTTTTGAATCCCAGAGAAAAAAAATGAAGAGACAGTGTTAAGGACTGTACAAAGCTCTGGGAGACATGAATCTGTGATATCAGTCTCTTAATTACAGTGGTTTCATTTCCTGAAACCTTTATTCTCTGGCATAACTGCTTTGAAAGTTCTCGGTTGCAATTAACCTTTAAATGCTTAGACAGTTGCAAGGACTGCTGAATCCCTTAATGCATTTAGAGATTAAGGATGCTTTCTGATAGTTGGAACTCAGCTTCTGGGCTATCTGGGATGGGTCATTTCCGTCGTCTCTCCCTTATTTAGATTTTGTGCTGTGTGCTGCTCCTTTGTATTTACTAATTTCCCCCAGGTCTCCACTGCCACACCTTCATCTGTGTCCTTGGGCTTTGTGCTTCAGCCAAGGTAAAAGCATTTTAAGTCATGAATAAGTGGCTGCTCTCCAGGACAGGCTTCAAGAAAGTCTGTGTGCTTTACTGTTATCAAGTGTTCCTCTGAAAAGACAGACTTGTGGAGACCCAGACAAGTCACTGAACTGAAGATTCCTGAGAACACTGCGTTCCTTTCTGTTTGCCCTGTTAATAACACATAGCTGCAAAACACACCTTTACCATAGTCTTAAGTTCATACAAAACTCCACTTACTGCTTGAAAGAAGGCTATTTCAGGGATACATTTCACCAAAATAACTATTCCTAAACTTCTCCAGTTATCCAGCAAAATTTAACTACAGCAACTATTTATGTCCCCCAGCCAGGAGCGGGTGCTGCTGTTTGAGCCATTCATTGAAGACAGGAGTCCTTATATATCTATATCTAGATCTATATATCTGTTGCTATGTTAATAGCATGTTCTGACTTTCACACCTCTTTGTGTATCTATTATAGTTGAAATCAACAATTTCCCCTATCTTGCATACAAGCTATGAGGCTTAATTTATCCCTGGAAGTGCTCCAAGTTGATTGATTCAGTGTCCATTAAAATGCATGGTTTTGTTGTATGTCTGGTAAACAGGTAGGTCTAATATTCAGGTCTTGAACAGGCTCTTTGAATAACGGAAAAATTAGCATGTTGGCGGTGATGGAGGAGTCTCTGGCACAGAGACTTTTCTCAGAAAGAGAAAAGGGTAATGAGAACTTATAATGACTGATAACTACAGGAACTCTGATCAGACAGATTAAGGCAATTACTAATGGGATAATAGCCATAAGTACTACTATTTTTTTTTTTTTTTTTTAATACAGAGGTGAATTGCTGAAAAACAGAGAAATATGCTCAGATTATCTTTCATACAGTGCTTATTTTTTTGCTGGTGTGTTTCTTATCTGCTAGTTGCCAGAGGAGGAGAAAGAGTGAGAAGAGATGATTTTCTTCATGTAGATGCCAAGAAGCCTTTATTTATTAATTTACAGCTCTTTTTATACCCTTTTAACCTCCAGACAATTGGAC
>JAOEGS010006433.1:80725-98034 GCA_025447755.1 Corythornis vintsioides | reverse complement strand
CAAGGTCACAGCTGGTGGGAGTCTTTGCGATCCCACGAGAAGGAAAATTCCAGGCAGTAGTTATTTTAGCATCCACACTGGTGTCTTTTTTTTTTCCACTTGCTAACCATGATGCAAACTAGTTGGCAAAACAGCCTGGCAAACCTGGGTGACTGAGCAGGGGAGCAACATGTGGGAGCAGGGAAGGCATGTGCTGCCTGGGCATGCTGCTGGTGAGACCACCTCTGGGGAGAGTGTCCCTACATATGTGCTTAAGATAAAGAAAATGTAGAGAGCAGGTAAAAAAGAACCAGAAGCAAGAAAACAGCCTGTCAGCCAGTCAAGCTGATATGCCTGCTTAGCTAATGGAAATGCTGCAAGGGCACTTGATTAGAGCATGCTAATGCCTTCATGGAGATGGTTCTTGGTGTTAAAAGGGGTCTTTTAGGAAGCAACAGAACTAATAGTGATAGAGACTGATTAGAAGTGGAGCTGGACAAATTAGGAGCAATTTCTCTTAAAGATATCAAGTGCTGGAAGAAGCTGATGGGAGGGCAGCAGGTTCTCTTCATCCAGTTGTCTCCATGTCTAGACTGGCTCATTGGTAAGAATTTAATCTTTTGCCAGATATGTTCTGTGCTTCAGCCAGGTGCAGATTTTTCTGTTCTGAGGCAAGCAGGCTGGAGCTACATGTCAGGGTGTTTCAGCAGAGATGATTGTCACTCCTTC
The DNA here is from genome assembly GCA_025447755.1 of Corythornis vintsioides. Taxonomy (NCBI): domain Eukaryota; kingdom Metazoa; phylum Chordata; class Aves; order Coraciiformes; family Alcedinidae; genus Corythornis; species Corythornis vintsioides. The sequence goes on along the minus strand of JAOEGS010006433.1, from coordinate 97,326 downwards.
CTGGCTGTGGGTGCTGCGTGAGACCTTCTGAGGGACTGACTCTGGGAAACAGCTTTGCTCTGTGCCAAACAAAGAACTCTGGCTGGATTAAAGCATCACTTGAGAATATCATTCCCCCATCCCCTTGATCCAGGGAGCCAGGTAAGGCAGAAAGCACCTGCAGCTGAGCTTGGACCTGCCCACAAATCCCACAGAAAAAAAACTTGTCCAAGAGGAATTGTAGATGCTTTAGTGACCAATTTCTGTGATAGCCCTTTAGTGTGCTTTAAATCACTTGGCAAGTTGCAGAACACTGCACAGGTCCTTGTCTTGACATCTCTACTGAAGTCCCCATGGTAATCATGCCAACTGTGACTATAGAGCTGTGTCACACAGGTGAGGCATCTCAGGCTGCTTTTGAATCAGGTTGTTGAGCCTTTAAGTGAATTTCCTGTTACTGATGTTGATGCTGATAATTTTTTTTTTCCCTAAGGCAGAGGAGACAAGGCTGAGATCAGCCTGGTGCAGGTGGCTGGCTCTGCTGGGAATGCAGATGTGTGCTGAGGGGGAGGGTGAATTGCACTGATATTTACATTGGCAGTGCCTGGTCTAGCTTTGTACAAAACCAAGATGATGGTACCGATGAAGTCTGTCTCTGGGACAAAGGATTTCAAAATAAATAGCTTAAGGAATGAAGTCAGTTCTGGCATGTCACTTTTGCACCAGCTGTCATGCCCCACCATAACTCCCTGTAGAGGGAATGGGGTAGATGTGAAGTGCCCTGTGTCCTGGAGAAGGAGCTGTCTTCTGCTCTAAGGAGTTTCTCCAGCATGTGGGAGCTGGTGACGGTCATACCATTTGACTTCTTTCCTTTAAGTAGGAAGCCCTTTGAAGTCTGTGCAACTTTCCTGAGATGAAGGAGAAGTGGGACTGCTGTCCACTATCTGTGCACAGCAGTAACATGGTGTTCACTGCCTCTGCACTGTGCTCAGCAGCTGCAGGCATGGTGGAAATCCAGGTGGATGCACATGAAGATTCCGTGGTTTAAACAAGGGAAGTGAAAGGTGGTAGTGAGTCTGTAGCTAGTGCATGCCTTGGCTCTGCTTGGAGGAATGGATTTATTCACCTTGATTTTAGAGGGGATTCCCCAAGGGTGGGGATGACTCTCAAGATGACAAATGTAGAAGTGGTGGACTGCGGGTGATGAAGGATGACATCAGATTTGATAGCCGTTTGCCTTGTGTTTTCCTTACAGGCATCTAGTATAAACCACAAGAAGAAAACAGATGGGCAATGGCTCTGCATCTGCCTGTTTCTCTCCCTCCATCACCTAGGTCTGGGCAGAGCGCCCAGATTGTTCCTGTGAGCTCTTGAGCAACTGCAAAAAGCACATACACGATGTGCTGTTTGCCAAGCTTGGGAGTGCAACCAAGCTTCAAAGCAAAGGCACAAACTAATCCCCAGGTTTCATGAGCTTGTGCTTTGTATTTGAGAAGACCATCTACTCATCCTTAACAGGAAAATATCAGCTTGAGAGGAATAGATGTTAGACCTCAAAAATCAAAGAGCACCCCAGTATCAATATAATGTACTTCTCCCTGGTCAGGCAAACCAAGAGAATTGGAGGACCCCCTCGGTGTGCTGCTGCCCTTCATGTGTGAGGGAATGCATTTTCAGACAGGGAGACATGAGATACTAAGCTACTCCCTGATTCTGAAGTGATGGGCTGAGTTCACAGTCTAGGGAAAATATCTCACTTAAAAAGTCACATAAATGTATGTCTGCATATGTAGGCATGGGGTGTGTGTAGAAAAAGTAATCTTTATTAAAAAAACAAACAAACAAACAAAAACAACAACAACAAAACCACAACAAAAAAATAAGAAAAAAGCCACAGCCTTTTGCAGTAAGGAATATTTCAGAGTCTGAAAGCAAGCAAACCTAGAAATCCCACAAGGAGTTGTTGCAGGTTTATTCTATTGCTTTGCATCTCATTTCAGTTTCTCATTCCTTCTGCATTTTCTGTGAAGTGTTCCAGTTGATTTGCTGCCCTGGGTGCTCGTTTCTCTTATTTCCACATACAACCTGGGGAATCTTGTATGCAAAGAGGCATTTTCCCTGATTTGACCCTGCAACCATCATAAGTCTATGAAAATGAGGTGGAGCAATGGTGCATAAATAATCACCAAGATTTTTTCTATAATGTGCAGGTGGAATATCTGACATTGCCCCAGCACAGCGGTTGTTTGTGGGTGTTGTCCCTGCTGGGAGCATCTGATGGTGGCACTGAACTGCAGAGAGCTCAAGGAGGAACAGTTCCTCCTTGGAGCCATGGAGTGTGGGTGGGAGGTGAGGTGCAGGTAAATAGCACTTCCCACTCCTGCAGGGTCTCTTGCACAATCCCTCCCTATTGATGTGCTCGGAGAAACCATGTCTGCACCATAAGCATCTCCTTCTCTTGCAGGACGAACAACCCAACAGCTTGGAGGGGAGCTCCAAGAGACAAGGTTCTGCTACCTTTCCCCTTTCTGTCTTTTTATCTGTTTGAAACAGATACCTTGTCTTCTTCTTGACTTGCATAAGTGGTAGCACAACAACATGGCATTGCTGGTCTTGGCCAGTTCCACCAGCCCCAGTCTGAGCTGGGCTTTTGTTCCCTGGTCATGGGCTGGCCTTTGTGGTGAAGCAAGCAAGACTTTTTCCTCTTGGTGGTGGGTACAGAGCTGGTCCAGTCTGGCCTGTGATGAGGACTGAAGTTAGTATCCAAAAAGGGGGTGAACAACAGAAGAGGGGAAGGGTTTCATGCAGGTCACTTGTGCCTGGGAATTTACCCTTGTGGAGTTAGAAAGTAGCTGAACTTTGTGGTGACAACTGGTCCTGCACAAGGTGAATCTTGTGCACATAGTCTTTGCTTTAGTATCAGGCAGCTTTGGGGTTCCTCTATTGAAAGGAGGACTCCAGGTGAATGATGAATGATGGGGGATGATAAATGGCCGTCATGCTGGCTGAGACTGCTTCTGTCTGAAAGGTAGATAAGGCTTGTGATTTGGAATAGCCAAACATGAATGTTAGCAGGGAATGCTGCTGATGAATAACATCACTTTCCAGATATTGTTTTGCTTCTAATACTTTGTGGCTTTCGGATGGTACTGATGAGGAGGGAACTTGTCTGAACTGGAATTTGTAGGGAATCTTGCTTCTTGGAATAGTCTAAAAATCCCCAAACCCCAAACTTACGCAAATGCAGAGCAAGTTTTGCTTTAATTTTTTATATAAGTCATCATTGTTTGTAAATGACCTTCTCCAACCTTGCGTTGTCACATGGACAAAATAAATTTTCACCAGGAATGTGGATATGGAGTCAATTTTCACAGCAGCAGGAAACCAGCCAGGGCTTGCCTGGCTGCTGGAAGCTTGCTACATTGGGAAACAGCAGAGCGAGTAATTCTGATCGTCAGGCCTGGAGTCAGGCATGAGGGAGTCCTTAGGATGCTGTACAGCTGCATTTAGTTTGAGATCTGCACTCTGTCTTATTCTTGGCTGATGAGATGATTGGTGATGACAAGTTTCCCCAGGGGACCTTAGCTCTGGTCCTGTCCAGTCTGGACTAAGAAGATAATAAAGTTAAGTACTAAATCCATTTAGGCTGAAAATGTGGTTTCAGAAGATGTTTGCTAGTCCCATTCCATGAGAACAGGTGCAGTGAATATTTCCCATAAGTATTTGTAAAATCATTCTAAGTATATTAATTTATTTTTATGTGCTTGGCATTCCAGAAAGTATTGCCAGCCCACAGTGCACCCCTGCTAGACTATCTCTGTAGCAACCCTACTGAGCAGTAAGGAGCCTGATGCTTTTATAGTCTGATCAATAGCTGCAGGAGACTCCACTGGCTTCTGGGCTGCAGAGAGCACCAATGGAGAAAAGCCTTCTGGCTGAGAGCTGGGGCAGAGTAGAGCCCTGGGGCTCTTGGCTCTTCCTTCTGACTTCTGTCCCCTCACCTCTGCTGCAGGCAGTGTCCCAGGACATGTTCAGCCAAACCCAATGTACCATTCTGGAATGAGAAATGCATTGTGCTTTGGTACAGGTTTATAGCCAACACTCTCATCTGGCCCATTCACTTTGGATAATACTCAATCAATGACCTTAGACAACTAGTGAGGAAACTCTTTGAAAGGGGTTTTAACCAGATCCAGCTAAAATGTTTTCAACAGAGGGAATTGACCCTAGAAAATGGATGCGTGCCATGAATATAGAGAAATGTTAGTGAATTGTTTCAGTTGAAGGGAAAGAAAATAATAATTTTCTTCTTTGGAAGTACTGACTTTCTTTTTATTTGAAACATAAACTTTTCATTGAACAGCTTCCCTTACTTAAGATTTGATCAAACAGCAAATGTTAGTAAATGGATTTAAATGACCTTTTAAGGCAAACAATATTGTAGGCTGACTCTAAGCAGAGTGTTCTTGTTTGCTTGTCTCAGTGACAACTTGAAAATTTTTGAGTTTATTTAGAGACAAAGCATTTTCCAAAGTTCATCCCAAACACCTGAAAAATTCATTATTTATCAATAATAAATTGATAGTTGGAAAACAACATTATTTTACTTTGTCTAAAGCAAATTTATTGGAAGTCTAATTTAAAAAAATAGAAATATTTATTTTACAATTAACCCTAGTTCATTTTTACATTTCAAACTAGTGTATAGTTATACTTAGATAATACACAGTTTCTTTTAAGGTTACTTTAATGCCTGTGTCAAAATTAGACCTATGCATTTTTTTTTTTAGTCTTTAATGCTAATTGATGAATTTGTTAACAGCTTTCTGTGATCTTTATGACTTGAAGCTTCCCAGAACTGACTTAATTAAAGATGAGATGGAATCAAAGTGAATTTTTAAAAAGTCTGTTTTAATATTCCCTATTAAAATTCTCCTGAATTACTCAGCTGTCAAAAATGGAATAGAATTTATCACTAAGTTATTCACTTAGATAAGTAAATGAACCTGCAGCTTTAGTTGAAATGAAAGTGGAAAAAGGCAGCAGGGAGCTACATGTGACAACTTCACTTCCTGGCAGATTTCTTGTCATTATATAATTGTCCAGTTGTAGTTTGAGGAGGATCATTTGAGTTTCTACTTTTGATATTTAAAATCTGTAATCACGTCTGCAAATAAGAATATTTGTATTCAAGCTGCAACAGGGTGGGTTTAGACTGGGCATTAGTGAAATTTTTTTTACTGCAAGAGTAGTCAGACACTGGAACAGGCTGCCCAGGGAGGTGATTGAGTCACCATCCCTGGATGTGTTTAAGGGGCATTTGGATGTGGTTTTGAGGGACATGGTTTAGGGGTGAATTTGTAGAGTAGGGTTAATGGTTGGACTTGATGATCCCAAGGATCTTTTCCAATCTGAATGGTTCTATGATTCTATGAGTACTTCCAGCAGTGTTCAGCTCAGCTCTTTGTGTTGAGTCTGAAGGGATTTACAAGTGAGGATTGCAAGATCCTGAATTGATTTGAATTTTGTTAGGTATAATTTTTAGTACAAGAAAACACATGTTTACTGAAAAATCATGTGACTGAGAAACTGATCTATCCACTGTAAACCCCACAGGGAAGCTGATCAAAGGCAGGCAGGAGAGCTGCATGCCTACAGGTTGCAAACTTCCTCCAAAATCCCAGCCAATATGCTGAACTCATTGCCTATCCATAGCAGCATATGATTATTGATGCTATCTTAATTAATTTTCCATTATTATTATGAAAATTTTCCCCCTAACTATTTTATTCAGCAGCTTTGCTGTGAACCAAGGAAATTAAACAACTTGTGGATTAAGGTTGGCTTTGTTGTAACATCTGAAATCAGCACAGCAATAGAAGATTTTTAATAGCAGCAAGGGAAATTAATTAGTAAAAAGCACAAGTGTTTATGAAGAGTTACTGGAAATCAGCTCAAGGGAAAAGGGAATGATGCTGATGGATCTTTTCTTATAGCCTGCACTAGGAAAGAGAAATTAGTATCTTTACCTAGAATGCAGGTATCACAGGCTGCAGTAGCTTAAGAAAGATTTTTTTGTGGTTACAACATTTGTGTTTATTTTTAACTCTTCATAGAATCACAGAATGTCAGGGGTTGGAAGATCATTGTGTCCAAACCCCTGCTAGAGCAGGACAGAACTAGAGCAGATCACTCAGAAATGCATCCAGACAGGTCTTGAAAATCTCAAGAGGAGACTCCACAGCTTCTCTGGGGAGTCTGTTCCAGTGCTCTCTGACCCTTACAGTACAGAAGTTCTTTCTCTTGTTGAGGTGGAACATCCTGTACTACTCTTCTTGGGAAAGGTGGTGTGACTCACAACTTAAACCTGCTTGTGTCTGCTCCTCTGTCCCCACCCTGCCCCCTGTTTGGAACATAAGATAGAGGTGTCTGGCTCTGCCAGTGCAATGGTTAAGGGAGTTTCTCCTCCCCCTCTACTCTGCATTGATGAGGCTCCACCTGGAATACTGTGTCCACCAAGGGCCATCAAGATGATTAAGGGAGTGGAGCATCTCCCTTATGAGGAGAGGCTGAGAGAGCTGGGGCTCTTTATCCTGGAAAAGAGGAGACTGAGGGGGGACCTCATCAGTGTCTATAAATATGTTAAAGGTGAGTGTAGGGAGGATGGAGCCAGACATTTCTCAATGTCATCCAATGACAGGACAAGAGGCAATGAGAGTAAGTTGGAGCACAAGAGGTTTAGGGTAAACACAAGGAAAACCTTTTTTCCCAGTAAAGGTGACAGAGCTCTGTAATGGGCTGCCCAGGGAGGTTGTGGAGTCTCCTTCTCTAGAGACATTCAAGACCCACCTGGATGTGTTTGTTCCTGGGCGACTTAGTCTAGGTGATCCTGCTCAGGCAGGGGGGTTGGACTAGATGATCTTCTAGGTCCCTTCCAGCCCCTAACATTCTGTGATTCTGTGCAGTGAGGCTGGTCCAATCTCTGTCCTCTTCCCAATGTGTACAAGACGACCAGGGTTTCACAGAGACGTCAGGTCCATATCCAGGCTGACAGACAATCTGGGAACCTTTGTGATGTGGCCATTGTCTTGGCTTCAGGTAATGCTACCTGCTGCTTAATGAAAGACATCTGCATTTGTGCAGCATTATTTGCCTTTGACAAATCCAGTGAACTCACTTTGTACAGACTTCCTGGGGACTCTGAGGATTTTAAGAAAATGTTAAAATGTTGATTTCTTCATTTTCCTCTCCTACTTCTAAATTTGAGTTGCTAGTGAAGTGATTTTTAAAAAGAAGTACTTCTAAATTATAACAAGTTATTCATGTGAGTTATTTTCAGACTCAAAACCCATCTAATGTGCTTTTTTTAACAAACGGGTTAAATAAACTAAATCCTGATTAGCATATGGCTTGAAATGTGTTTTGTGACTGCCATGTGTATCTCTAAACACCCTTGAAAATTTGAAAGAATCATATTTATATACATAGCCACATACTGCCCCAGACAGCTCTCTGCTCTTTAGCATTCAGAAAATAGCAATTACTGTGTGTTCCTCAGCAAAAAAACCTCAGTGTTCTGGTGGATGTAAAGGAATATGATTCATTCCTGTGAGCAAAATGATAGTAATATAACATAATGTAGTCATTCCCGTTGGTTATATCACAAAAGATTAGTCAAATTACAGATACCAGTTATGTACAAAATGTACATAATAACATGTAATGCAAATAGAAGAATGGTGTATTGCCTAATCAAGGGAAAATACTGTCTCCCTCAGCTTTCCTTTGTTCTCAAAATAGCATGTTCTGGTATATATTCTGCTGGAGTGTGCACATGCTCTACAGGAACTTCATACTGATAAGCAAAAGACAGGCACATTTCCCAGTTGCTATGACATTATGGGACTCCTGGATGCTCAAGGAAAATATGATGGGAGCATTGAAATCACAGTTCCTTATTCTAAGTGCCAAGTTTGTAAGGAGAACCCCAGGTCTTCAGCTGTGCCCTTACCATACATCATTCAGGCTGATTTGCTCACAGGGACCCTGAGAAATGATGCAATTCCCTTGAACTCTGGCAATGGTAAGGAAAGGCATGCTTGGCTATAGCCTGAAAGTTGGGAGGGCTGTGCTGGCCCCTGGTCTAACCCTGCTGCAGTGGTGCCATCTGAGGATGTTGCTGTCCCCAGCTGGTCTGTGTGCAGCCCCACTAAGGCTGTTGCACTTCTGCTGGCAGAGTCCTCCTGTGTTGGCTGAACATACTCTTTTACCTTTTTCATTCTTTAAATATTTTAAATATTTTGCCGTTGAAATATGTTGATATTTAAAATATTTTGATATTTTAACTATGTTTAATGTTTAAAAAGTTTTCTGCAGAGGTGAGGATTTCCTTTCCTCTTTGTGTGAGTTCTCCTGAAGGAGCCAGTCTCTTTGCCACCACATCAGCAGTGTGTGCATGTCCTTATTTTCAAAGTAGCAAAAATATTATAAAGTGTTAGTTGTCCTTTGTTCTCTGCAGACTGAGAAGTTTATAGCTAAGCTGTTATGATTATCACCCCTCTTAGTAAGAGCAGTTGTTGATCTCTGCTGTTATCACCTGAGAAGCTCTGTGAGTGTTGATCAGCTTCTCTGGAGACAGTTCTCGGCCACTGAAACATGGCAGTGTGAGTGCCTGTTAGGTATGTGGGAGCACCCAGAGGACAATTAAGCTGTTCAGCCTGATAAAAATAGAAGACACCATCTGAAAAGACTCCAGTCCTCTCTTTGTGCACCAAAAAGGACAAGGGTTCTACTTACATATAGCAAGTGATGAGTGTAGAGAGTAGTCTACATGGTATTTATTCATAGAAGTATCTGCCCTTTGAAGGCAGAAATTGCACTGTAAGCTGCCAGCAGTCACTTGAAGAGTGATGCATTTGACAACACCCCTTGTATGAGTGACTTTTATTTTTTCAACTAGGCACAAACTGGATTATGTGACTATTAGGGGAGTTCTCCAGGTCTCTACAGTGAAATATGTTGTACAAGGCTGTGATCCAGATAGTGGAGATGAGTGTGGTAGTGGTATGATCTATGGACCTACTAGAAATGCACTCAAGCCATTGTACTCTTCACAACCAGGTTGCTAACTCAAACAAGGTGGAAACTGGATTTTCTCTTCAATGAGTACCTCATGCTCTTGATAAAATGTGATAGTTTCTAGCAGAATTAAATACTGAAAACAAATTTGAAACTGATGTAGAGATTTTAATTGATTTTTAATGCTGGAAACCTTATTGGAAATTTTGGGATGAAAACTCTTTGAAGGGAAAGAATAAAAGTTCTCCAAGGAGGGAAAAGGGTTCATGGGATTGTGCCATTTTTCATGTTAGTAAATTGAAGCCACTATAAAATTCCATTTGGAGAGATGAGCATGTAAGATGAGGTGTTTGCATATGGTATACAGGCCAGAGCAATCTTGAAGCTATGTCACCAATTTACCATGTTATAGAGGAAAGTATATTTTTTTTTGTGAGTTTGGAGTGGAGCCCCAACTGTATTTCCTTTGACTTGCTTCCATCAGGAGGAATAGAGCCTTTAATTAAAATGACAGTGTTAGACTAGTCAGACTTCTAGTATCAATTTAAGGAGTGCTTTGGGGAGCTAGAAACATGACAGGATTTGTATCACTGATGTGATTTAACAGAAAAGTACCTAACTGCCAAAGCAGTTCCTTTAGGTGTTTCAACATGCTCCTTGAGGTTTTCAATAACTCTAGCACATGCCATTTGCTGCAGGACCAAAGGACATGCTTAGTTCTGATATTTGCACAGCTCTTGGTACCCTGAATATTTAAAAATAATTTTTAATGTTTTTGAAACAACTAATTGTTCATTATCCTCTTTTAACTCCAGCCTCCCTTACCTTCCCCTCTTCAATTTGGTCTTCAGTGCTCCACAAAGTTCAGGAAACCCCAAGCTTTCTGAGCCAAAGAGGAAAATGAATCCTAGAGTGATTTATTTTCTCTCCCAGGGAGAGTCCTATGTCAGGGCATCTGCACAGGACCACCCTGTGCCACCTTGCAAGCCAGCAGCTCCTCAGCATCCCTGTCAAGACAATGGCTCCACCACCTGATATTTAAAAGAGCTCCCCATCTAAAACTGTAATTCTACCAGCTATACTCTGTGAATAGAATAAATCACAAAATAAAAGCTGATATCATCAGTAATAGGACTTTAGGTGACTCAAATGTGGGAGCCAGGGGTACACATAATTGCTTGACCACAGAATCCCTGAGGATAGAAACTGCAATATGAAGCACTTTCCCTGAAATAATGTTAAATAAAGAATTTGGGAATCCACTGCTAAACAAATGCAAAGTCCTGCTCTTGAAGCTTGTATTAGAAAAGGTTTTTGTTTACTAAGTCCTTTCCCTCCCCCTCCCTGATTCTGGAATGATATTTTGGGGAGTTCCTTTCTGTATCAAGGCACTTCTCCTTCCCTTGATGTTTTTTTTATTGCTCCATTGTAATGGCTGTGCTTGTGTTGGCATTGTTAATGACGATCCATATTGCCATTCCAAAGGCTATAATAACCTAGCAAGTTAAAACTGCTGCAGGTGTCAGCTTAGAAATGTATTACCAATATGCAGGAGAATTCTGCCTGTATGAATTATGAATGCCTCCATAAGCTGAAGGGCAAACTTTCATTCTTGTTTCAGTTGAATTGCAGGTTGTTGGGCTTTGACGTGAGTTACTCTTTTGAGTGAGTATCAATAGAGTTGACTCTGAACTTCAACATGGCTGGCACTGCACCAAGCACATAATTTATTGGACTTGTGCTATCTTCTTCAACTCAAGGCAAACTCCTGGCATAATAAAGGCTAATCCCTTCCCTTTCCAGCTGCAGGAGCACTCAAATATGGCTCAAATATGTAGATTACAATTGATTTTGGAAAGAACTATTTATGTCTTGGTGTTCTGCGGCTACATAGTCTGTAGTGAGCTGTCAGGCGATGCGAGAGGCAAGGCTTAGTTCAGGCAAACCTGAAGCTGATAAACTCTAACCTCAAGGAGGATTATTTTACAGATTTATGGCATTCTCTTGGCAGCCTTGATTGTTCAGACTGACTGAGTTGCCTGATCCACAAACACAGTTTTAACATCTCTTGCAGCAGATAGAGTTGAACAATCTTGGTTTGTTGTGTCAGTTTCAATGTGTGTGGGTGAGACAACTCTAAAAAACGTAGGTGTTTTTTATATGTAGCATGAAGTTTTGAAACCTTTCTGTTTACTGCTTGTTAAGATGCTTCAAAGTTTAATCAATCCAAGGGGCACAATCAGGTGCAATTCCTGCTTTCATGGACAGCTCTGTTATTTTACTGAATTTGGCCTTGGTGTATTTTGTAATAAAGCCAATAGTAAGATTTGTACTGAGGAAAGTTCTCATCGAGGTGCTCCATAGGATACAATTCTTGAATTCTTCCCTCTCAGATGTGGCCAGTCTTTTATAATTTTAAAGTCTTTTAGCAGAACCTCTTTGTTCTCCCCTTGGGGGGGGTTGGCAGTGGGGGGTAACTTCTCTCATCTCCTCAAGGAAGTGGGATATTCTGGTCCAACTATCCTGCATCCTCCAAACAAAGAGCATCCTGGCTCTGTGGAGAGACCTTGTAACTTAGGCACTCAGTCACAGAGCTTGAACCTGGGATGTTCATAACAGATCTGTGACAGTAGGAAAAACAGACCCCCGAGGTTTTTGCAAAGTGTTCCAAATCCAGCCATTCATGGCTTAGTCAATAAAATACTTTTTTTTTTTTTTTTCTCAAGTTCTCTTCCTATTCTGAGGGACTTTTTTTTTCCCCACAAGTAACAGTACTTCAAGAAGTTAATGATTACCCATTGTCTACATGGGTCATTGTCTACTTCATCAGCTTCTTTTTAACTCTGCAAAAAGAGCTTCTTCCTTCTCTGAATTTCTGTTTTTCTCTGGGAATCCCTCCTAAGTGCCAACGGTTCTGCATTTTTTAACAATTACTTTTACTCAGCTGGGGGGAGAATGTTTACTCCCATAGAAGATAAGTTAAACTAAATTTTATGTGAGCTGCCTGTAGTTCTCCCAGGCAGAATTAATTGAGCTACTAGTATTCCTTTGGCTGATCTAGATTCATGAGATGTCTGTAGGTTCCTGAGTCACAGAACACCACATCCTAATTATAATACAGAGATCCTGCAGTTTGGACAAGGTTGCTCACATATATGGGCATCTGATAACATAATCCAAGTTCTGTATTTAATGTCAACATGTCAATTAAAAGTGAATTAGCATGTCTTTTGCACAAGGTTGCTCATCTGAATAAGGGTTCACCCCCTCTTTAAAGTATACAGCAGTTTCTTTCCAAGGCAGTATATCTAAACTGAGATGGGAGAGAAAGCCCTGAGATTCTTGTTTTACTTGTTTGATTAAAAAAAAAAAAAAAAAAAAAAAAAGATGGAAGGGGGAAATATAGCAGAACAGGCAGCTCCTGGTGTGTGTTTCTGCTTTAATTCACAATAGTCTACAGCGACACAAGTCACCTTCCATTTTTAGGATTGTTGTTTTTTGTTGCTTCAGCTCAAAAGTAACTTCTTTGGTGCATTTTAACTTCAAAATTGAAGTTAAATTATTATTTAGATTCATAATTTAATTTAAATTATTAGTGATAATTAGGTGAGGTAATTTTCCTGGGATTCCTTTACTCATAGGTTTTCCTGGTTCTCCAGGTCTGGTTACAGCACGTGGATCATCTTCCTTTGATTGCAGGTTGCTCCAGGTCTAGCTGCTGCTTTTTCTGATAGGAGACCTGAAGCATGAAAAAGCCAAGGTTCAATTCCCAGCAAGCACTGAAGTAATATTTTTTAATTAAAGTATTTCAATTCTCTCCTGAAATCACTGTTCAAAAGAAGCATGCCATCTGGAGAACGTTTTGATGAGACATTATTTTACTTCAGGTTTCAGGGGAAAGATGTTTCCAGTTGTACAGTTCCAATAGGCTTTGAAAGGCAGCTGAGCACAGCAAAGATAACACAAAGTCCTCCAGCTGTTCAGAGGTCCAGAGATAATTTTTGCCTGTCTTTTGTCTCTTTGTGGTAATAACTTTACTTATTCTTAGGTGGTTAGATACAAGTGGCTGTTTACAAGAATAAATAAATAAATGCAGGAACAGATGAAGTAAAGGGAATTAACGTGCTTTGATTGATGTTGGGAATTTTACTCAACATAGGAATATGCTCATGTGTATGGGGGATGTTCTATGTCTCTAAAATTCAGAATTTGCTAAATACTTGACAACTTACCCTCTAAGACCTCCAGTTTGCCATCTGTCACTCACACCATCTCATTGCTCATTTTTAATGAGTATTAGTGGCTACAAAACCGAGTCATAGTAGCTGCAGATTTAAGTTGTGCAGGTTACAATGTCAATCACTACTATTCAGAAATTTCTACTATTGTAGAAATGTGCAGTCATTTTGAGTTCTGAATTTTGGTAGGACTAGGTAATACTGGTTTACTTTAAAAGTACTTTGGACTTTCCCACTTCATATATCTTTCCCATGTACTTTTTTTTTTTTTTTTTAATGGGAGGTGTATTTGTGATTCCTTTTACATTTACTTTTTCTTTTTTTTTTAACCTAAAAATGTTTGTTTTCCTATTTCTCTCCAACCAATAATATGAAAATGTACCTCTCCTTCTGTGAACTAGCAAGTTGCATTGGATAAAACCTGGGAAGTGCTGACACTCTGGCAAGTGAACTGTGATTAGAATGAGAGGAAAGAGACTGTCATGTGTGTTTCTAGAGCTGCTGAATATGAAATAGCTGAGAATCATTTGGGTCAGCAGTAATTGGAATAATCACACTTAGTTTAGCAACCTAGAAGGTATGTGTCTGAACTTAGGTGGTGGCCCAAGATCCCATTATGAAAAGTGAGGAGCAGGGAGAAAACACTGTCATAAAGGGTGTCTGCATTTACTGCAGCTGGAAATGAATCACCATCTCTCTTCCACTGATTACAGGACACCTTGATAACCTACTGAGATTAGATAGCTACAGGAGGTCCCATTCTCTCTCTGTTGTGACATATTTGACTCAGCCATTCTAGAATTTACGTGAACCCCTATAAATGAAAGGTGATATTCCACCCCCCCCTTGGTGATCAATGGTGTAGCATTTAAAGCAAGGAGGGTTATTTGACCTTACTGTATGTCATGGGCATTTCTGGAGCATTTGCTATTCTGGATCCAATATCCTGGTCTCAGCTAAAGTACAATTTGTGTTTTGGGATGAGGTGTGTTTCAGGAAGGCACATCAAGGATTACTAAAATGATTGGAAGGAATGGAGACTGCTGAGTATTTTGGAAGTAGTAGAAACAGTCTTGAGCATTTTGCATGCATTAACTCTTTTTTGTTTTCCTTTCATTTGAATTTTGCATCAGTTTACTGTTGTAGGCTCTTTCACTGCTTGAAAAAGAAACCTTCAGCATACATTTCATACCCATGAAAGCATTAATTGCTCTTTGTTTCTTTGGTTTAAATTTCAATTAGCTCTGTGTACAACATGGTTCTGATTGCTTTGTGTTACTGCCCTTATCTGCTCAATGGCTGATACTCATTTCTGCTATTTTATACTTCCATGTACTCATGGAATTCCTGTTTCTAAATGCTTCTATTTAATGATTCGCCTGTAGATAAAATGATTTTTGGCTTTCATATGGCAGCTGTAGCTCTAAAAGGGTGTTGGTCTTCCCTAGGACCCTATCTGCTAGCCCATGTGAATGTCTTGAATGCTAAGTGTCTCGAACACCCTAGCTGCCTATGTTTAGAGAGCCGAATCAATCCTTTACTATGACAGAGCACTACCTTTTTCTTTGTTACTTCATGCAGCTGTTAGGTACAAACAGGACGATCACATTTACCCGTCTGAGATGTTGCCATCGGCCATCTGGTGAGGCAGGAAACGACTGTGCAAAGAAAAGAAGATTAGCTTAAATAACTTCCTAACAGAAGGCCTGAATGAGGTGATCTGCGGTCTTTAGAAACAAAAGATTTTCTTCTAATACCGAGCACTTGTGATGTAAAAGTACAAAATTCTCTTTTACCAGAGAGGCAATTTCACTTTGCACATGTTTAGGAAAGATGCTGAAGGAATAAGCCTTCCCACTCTCAAGTTTAATTCAGTGGGCAGTCACTGCACCCCAACAGACCTGGTGGCTCTCCCCCATGGCCTAGTAAACCTTTTTTTTTTTTTTTTTTTTTTTTTTTTAAATGTGCAGAGGCAGGAAAGTCTTTGGTCTAGGTGATCCTGCTCAGGCAGGGGGGTTGGACTACATGATCTTCTAGGTCCCTTCCAACCCGCAATATCTATGAGTCTATGAGTCTTTTGTCTGCAGACATAGCATGTGGGAGAAGGGCAGGCTCTGCATCAGATTCCTTTCCTACAGTCAGCTGGGGCCATCCACTCTGCATCCCCAAAGTGGCTTCTTCAGAGTTTGGGAGGAAACTGTCCAGATCTTGGCCATTTTGGGGCTGCTTTCCCAGAGGAGCAAAGGCAATGTACATTGTTTGATTGCAGCAACCCCAGGTGCACAGTGTCTTGGGTGGTCAGAACCAAGGAGGCTCTGGGTCTCCTCATGTCACATGCCCTGATATACTCATGCAGACTAAGCCATGATATATGGATAAAATTCTGGGTTTTTTTAAGAAAAATTACAACGCAGAGCATGTGTATTGTTTTAGCTATGGCCACGTGTGCTTTGGGAAATGTATATTTAGTGTTAATGATGTTTATATGCCTGACATACCATTTGCTGACTGGTTTACATTTTCTGATGCAAAGGCAAATATAATTCAGGAATACTTTTTTTTCTGGCTAGTGTGTTGCTTCTGGCCAGTGCTAGTGATGATGGAAGAAAATTCAGTTGGTGTAGCTTGTAATTTTTTGGGAGTGAGTGTGAGTGTGCAGTGCAGCCAAAAAGAGAATATCCAGTCAAAGCACTTTTCAGTGCCAAACTGATATTTCAGAGTAGACTTCAATGAACATTGAAAAAAAGATGCTATATGGATAAAACTGGATTAATCATCTATGTCTAATCTAGAGATGTGTTAAATGCAGCTAATATAAGCCCTGAATTAACTCCTTTGCCTTTGGGTCCTGGCTCCATCACAACTTTTCAGCATTTCCTGCCTGAGAAAGGCGTTTACTATGAGGTCATATGGCAGTCCATGTTTGGTACAGATTAAAACATCTTTACACACAGTTCTGTTGAATCTACATCCAGAAGTGCCTGTGGAAGAAATTCTATTTTCAAGTCCTGTGTAAATCTAGGTTAGAAAATTTAAATTCAGAAAAGACAAAGATATACTGAAGAGAGTCAAGCGCAGGGCTACCAAGGTGATTAAGGGAGTGGAGCATCTCCCTTATGAGGAGAGGCTGAGAGAGCTGGGGCCCTTTAGCCTGGAGAACAGGAGACTGAGAGGGGACCTCATCAATGTCTATAAATATGTTAAGGGTGAGTGTAGAGAGAATGGAGCAAGACTCTTCTCAATGTCATCCAATGACAGGACAAGAGGCAATGGGAGTAAGTTGGAGCACAAGAGGTTTAGGGTAAA
>JAOEGS010006433.1:24224-80625 GCA_025447755.1 Corythornis vintsioides | reverse complement strand
AGGCTGCCCAGGGAGGTTGTGGAGTCTCCATCTCTGGAGACACTTAAGACCCACCTGGATCTGTTCCTGGGTGACTTAGTCTAGGTGATCCTGCTCTGACAGGGGGGTTGGATTACATGATCTTCTAGGTCCCTTCCAACCCCTAACATTCTGTGATTCTGTGAAATATAGAGATAGACTTTTTAATAGGGTCTACAGTGATAAGACAGGGCATAATGGCTTCAAACTGAAAGAGGGTAGATTTAGACTGGCTAACAGGAAGAAATTTTTTATAATGAAGGTGGTAAAATATTCGCCCATGTTGCCCAGAGAGGTGGTCGAGGCTTCCTCCCTGGCACCATTCCAGGCTCTGAGCATCCTGCTCTAGTTGCAGATGTCCCTGCTCCCTGCAGGAGGACTGGATTAGATGACCTTTAAAGGCTCATTCCAACCCAAACCATTGTATGAATACACTGTGTAAGAAACAGGTGGAAGAATTATTTTTTAGTGGAGTCAGTCTCATAGAAGTTACAGATGTATGAAAGGGCTGACTGTAATAAATGCATGCTGTATGAATAATTTATGTCTGAGAAATGATGGTTATCTTTTGGATTCCCACAGATAGTATCCTGTGAATAACATGCATGATAGGGAAAAAAATTATTTTGATGAATGGGGCTATATTTCTCAGTTTTTCAAATGCGTCAGAGCAAGATCTGTGCCTTGATACATGATCATGAAAGTATGAATGTATGGACTGCTGTCTCTCTGTTCATGTACAGTAGCCTCTTAGCATTTATGTATTTTGCCAGTCTTCTGTTGTTTTTAGAGATATATTTTAATTCAGCCTATTGGCAAATAAATAATTTTGCTCCCCAAGGATCAATGAATATTCTATGTAATCTCTGGAATTCTAAAATTATTGCTGTGCTTCTAGTACTCACTAATCAGATACTGAAATCTAATGGACATGATTTTCTTGTCCTTAACTTTTTTATGATGGCTTAGATAAGGTCTTTGATAACAATACTTTAAAAATGCTATACTCCAAAGATTTAATTTCTGTTCTTATATGAATAAGTATCTTGGGTTTTTTTCTTTCTTTTTTTTTTGACAGTAATCCCCAAAGGTGAGAATCTGATTTAAGACCATCTGAAGTCAACAGAGAGATGGTGATCCATTTCAATGGGCTTTGAGGCACAACCACAATGAAACAACAGATAACATTTCAGGAAAAACACAGGTTATACAGATGAATTTGTCAACATGTAATTAATTAATGAAATTCAATATCATGTTGCACAATATTTATCTCTTCACATAAGAAAGCAGAGTTATTTTTAATGTTTCTATACTCCGTTTATAGACACATTTTAAAAGTCATTGACATGAACTATAATGTCTTTCATTAAGGTCACAATGTACTGTGTTTGTTTTTTCATCCCCATCAGAGGATAAAGAAAATAGCTAGAGTTAAATTATTATAACTCAATTTTTTTCACTGGCACATTCCTCTCTCAATATGGTCTGTCTTGGGGAAATGAGTTGCATGGTGTTGTGAAAACCAAGAACAGTTGTGTAGCAATGTTCCTGAAGTTTGAGATGGAAAATCCCTAACGTCCTCTTGTCATGCAGATCATCTCCAAACCAGCAGAGTCCCCTAATCAATATGGTATTTAGACTCATAGAGTCAAAAATATTAGCATTAAAAAATGCCCCAGTCACTCATAGACTGAAAAACTAAGCAGTCAGTAGATTGACAGAGTATCTATTTGATAATCAGTCTAACACTGGTGCAAAAGCCACAGTAACTTCAGGTCCTTGATGAATGGTTATCTAGTGGATATAAATAGGAATAGGTTGGTTGGCAATAGGAAAGATTGAGGGTCATCACATGAGAACAGCAGCAAATCTGTTTTATGATTTGCAGTTGCTCCAAACTATAAACTCATAAAATACTTTGGAGATTGGCCTCCTGATGTGATAAATCCCATCTTAGTGAATTAGGTAGCAATATTTTGAGGCTTATATAGTGTACAGCAATCAATCTTCACCCCAAAGTTTTCCTCACTTCCAATCCTGTATTCTTACACTTGTCTGAATCTCATTAAAAAGAAAAAGAAAAACAACAACACTTTTCATTGTCACGATGCTTGTCTGTTCTATTATCCTGAAGACAGGATAATAGAAGCATTGGTAATTTCTGTTTTAATGAGATTGAAAAGGAGGAAAAATAGGAAAACTATTGTGATTTTATATCTTCTTAGACATCTTCTTTTATATTGTAATTTTGTTCTTTCAGACTCAGAACAATGCTTTTTATATAATCTGCAATCAGGTATTGAATGAATCATAGTTACCCCTTATTGATAAGTTGTTTAATCATATGAGTAGTAACCCTTTGTCCCCAGAGTGAAATATTGATAATTATGGGAGAATTAAGCAGGATATAGCCTGAAACCCTATTGCTATAGTAGCATACTACCAGTCCTGTGGACTGGAATATCTCAGTCTTGTCTCTTGAGACCCAACACTAATACTTATCTTTTTCACCTTCAGGCTTGTTCGCTCTATAGCAAACTGCAGTGATCTCAAGAGATTCGCTTCAGCATGAGCTACGACCCAAAACAAAGGAAAAAGACTTTTTGTATCCAAGAGAATGGTGACCTCTGCCTGGGATCAGAACCTGACTGTGCCCAGTGAGGGCAAAGGCACTGACAGCATCCTGAACTCCTCTGCAGTGAGTTACACGTTTGTATTTCTGCATCAGGTTACCTCTGCAGCAAGTCAGCCCCTTGACATTCTGCAGTAGGTTAAATACTGTATGGGATCAACACAAATTGCTTAGGAAAAATGCAAGCCCCAGTGACCTTGCAGGTGGGATTGAGTCTTTGTGATACTTCATTTTGTTCAGAAAATAAAATGCAATGCAGTAAAATAAAGTGAATGCAAGGAACGGATGCGGACATAGATGTAAGAGAAGACAGGAAGCTTTTTTTTTTTTTAGTTATAATTCACCATAATTTTTACCTTGCAAAACTTATTTATTTCCACAGATTTTGTCATTTTTTTTACATTAAAAATCCTATAATATAAAGGTTTTGATCCATACTTCTCATCTCAGAGATGTAAAGAGCTAAGTATGTGTTCTCGCTAAAGCTGTGGATGTTAGTGCTTTGTTGGACTGTATTCATCCCACAGGAATTTCCTTAAGCCCTGTCAATCTATGCTTCATGCTGTTTCCACAGGGACAGCTTTCTTTGATGTCCTGATTTGGCTGTACCTGGTTTTCTTCCCTGCTGTGCAATATCCCACAGCACTAGCCTGGATGTTTAGGTATTGGCTTTCCAAAGTCAAGTTTTTGTTTCTCTTTTCTATATCATCCATTAATATTTGCACTCTCCAGTGTCCTCAAACTGGTAACTTCCTTGCAGTGGGTACCTGAGATCTTTGTGATCAGCAAAGCTGCCCCACAGCTGCACATTGTCTCCTTCTCCACCATGAGAGAGGGTGGACCATGGGGTTAGGCACAATCTCCAGCACATATGGGAGGTAGAGCTCCCCAGCACTGACTGTGTCTTGGAGCACCTGAGATCTGGAGAGTGTTGTGGAGTGTGGAGGTGACTCAGAGTTAAAGCACATGAGTGGAATGAAGTAATATGATACTTCCACCTTGCTTTCCTTAGTGCATGGAATATATGAGAGAAGCTACACAAAATCCTTAATTCCACACACAGTACTCAAAGAATCTCTAAAATGAGAAGTATTCTCATTTGGTAAGGAAGTAAAGGTGTGAAAAATTATTAGATTATGTCATGAATTAGTGAGGAGGTGGCTAGAGATGGAGATTGTGGAAGTGAAGGGATGCCTAAGGATTGAAAGGATATACTAAGGAGGATCGATGATAACCAATACACACTTTCAACCTCCAAATGTACAGCAACCAAAAGCACCCTGGACGAACTGATTACAAAGTGAACATAGATCTAACTGATTACAAAGTGAAAATTGATCAGACGAAAACAAGACAGATGAATCACAGAATCATAGAATGGTAGGGGTTGGAAGGGACCTCTGGACATTATTGAGCCCAACTTGACAAGACATGTCACACAGGAGGGGACAAGGGATGAAGGGAAACAAGTCTCATTTAGATCTGAATTGTTGCTTGAAATGTGTTCTTCATTTGATTTTTGGTTCTTTTGGCTGAACCTGTACTCCACATAAACTGCTGATTTCATATGCATTTCCAGTTGTTTTCTACATCATACGATCACTGGAATCAAGGCCAGCATGTCCAAGGAGGATCTCCTTTAGGGACTCTTAATTGAAAATACTGTGGTTTGACCTTGAGAGGATACACTCTAGAGGGCAGTGGGATCCATGAAAAGTAAGGAGTTATCTAGAAGCTGGATGTTTGTTTTTTGTTTTCCTTCTAGCTGGATGTTTGAGGTCACTGTCTCCATGACCTGTCAGTTCTACACTCCATGTCCATGCAGGTGACTATTCCTGCCCAAACACTATGCTTTTTACTCATCTTTTTTTCAATCACACACTATTTTTATCAGACCATTTCTTCTTTTTGACAAGATACTTTTGTATTCTAACATTGTCCTCACACTTGCCTGAAGTCAGTTCCATCTGGCTCTTGAATATATTTTTATAGGCATCCTTTCAAATCTATCATCCTTCTCCATGCTACATGTACTGAACGGGGCAAGATCTTTCTACTTCAAATCCTACTATATAGGAAAAGTATGTTTGACAGTGCAAATTGCTGACTGTGCCAGAGAGGGATTTTGAATCTTCCCCATAATGTTTTCACCTAGAAAGATCATGTTTGTTAGTTCATTCAAAAGGAAGATAAAAGCCCTAGAGTGTATGTGATATTTATTGTTCCTCCTCATCATCAAGTCTGTTGTGCAGTCTGAAAATATGATGCATTGGTTTGCTGTGACTGATTCTCAGTAAATCCCTTAGCTTTACTTATCTAAAGGTTTAACCCTAGATCTTTACAAAGAGTTTGAAGTTATATTAATAGATATAACACTTTTGCTCCTTTTTGAGTCCCTAAGCATGGCTGCAGCCATTCTCCAGTGTGTAACAAATGTAGCTTGTTAGTATGTGTCTGACAGAGCACAGTAAACAAGGCATCTAATTAAAGTCC
Organism: Corythornis vintsioides; assembly: GCA_025447755.1. Lineage (NCBI taxonomy): Eukaryota > Metazoa > Chordata > Aves > Coraciiformes > Alcedinidae > Corythornis > Corythornis vintsioides. The sequence goes on along the minus strand of JAOEGS010006433.1, from coordinate 75,479 downwards.
TGCCTGAACTTTGATTTCCTGTTCTCAGTCTCTTACTAGCAATGAATGATTTAAAGGATGTTTTTACCAGTACTTTGCAGTATAATTAATGATTTCCTGACCTGATTTTTGTGTGTATCAGTATCACCTCTAACCTTCAGTCCAGTAGAGAATCATCTGTCCTGAGAATTCAGAAATCTGGAGTGGTTCATTGTGTACTGAATAAGTCACAAAGGATGTCTTTACATTTGTCCTTAATGTGGTGCAATCTTTATTCTGTTTGACCTTTTCCCTATTATACCTTCCTCAACTTGTTTACCAACTTTTCAACCTCCTCATTAAATATGAAGGATTGCGTAACTCCTGAGGAAGGGCTGTGAATATTGACAAACACTTGAAACAGCAGATCTCTTTCAAAGAGGAACTGGAACTGGTTTACAGGCTCTGAGAACAGTGTGGGTTGGCAGAGTACATCCTGGTCTCACTTTAGGCTATCATGTCAAATTCCCAGGTAGTGAAATCTCATCACAAGGTGGTGGCTTGGAAAACATTATACTGACTTTTCTCTCATCAAAAAGCAGGTGTTTTCTACTTTTGTTTGCTTTATGTTCTTTCCTTTGAGAGGTATAAAAAAATATACTGTTCACCTACACATGAAATGTGCATCTGTGAACCAGCTTAAAAAGAATAATGGAAGAAAACAGAAAAAAATAAGGGTTAAAAAAAAAAAGAGAGAGAGAAATCAAAGACTAAAAGAAATGCAGGAGATAAGTTCAATAATCTTCCTTTCTGCCCACATTCCTGGTAACCAACTTACTGGCTACTGACCAGGAATGGGCAAAAATAGCCCCAGGAGAAATGCCACTCCCAAAAGAAGACAGAGGGAAAGAGCATTTTTGCAAAGGCTGTACCATGATATCTGGGCTTCAGAACATGTTACAACTCCTGCAAAGAGAAACTCCACTACACGAGTAACTGATTGGTAATGAATAGCCAACATTCACAGAGAAAACGAGACTTAATAGTGGATGGGGAAACACAAAGAAGAAAGCAGTGGGGAGAAGAGAATAAAATACTTGGTTATATGCTGGCTATATGAATCAGAAGCTGCTCCAGACAAATTAATCTGGAAGCTGAAGAGTCTGAGTGGGATAGGTGAAGATTTAGGTCTATGAGAAAATTAAACCAAGCAAGGTTTAATTCCTTACAAGGAATGTAAACCCTGTGAGCTGGGCATGTTCTGGGGTGCCGCTCCAAGTCACTTGCAATCAAACTATTATTACCAATATGAAATAATTATAGGAATAAATATTAATAGATAATTTCCTAAATGCTTTTGAGAAAACTTCAGATTTCAAGGAAAAACTATGTACGTTAATACACCAAAGAAAGGGCAGAGAGACCAGCAAGTACCACTTGACAGGAATTACATGGTGAACATTTTAAAAAGCCTCTAAATGGTGCTTTGAACCAGAAAACCTAGGCAACAAAGACATAGAAATTCCATAAATATTTTATTGCAGGACACAATGTTCTATTGACAGTAATAAATATATGGAAAAGAAATTTATTAAAGGTTAGGTGGAAAACTATTCTGAGAAGGCATTCTTTGCAAATGTCATCTAGCCTCATAGCATTTCCAGTTTGGGTATAAGGTTTTCATGTCCTTTTGGCAACAGTACAACAATACAGATGATTCATGAATGAAGATTTATTAAAGAGAAATGGAGATGGCATTTTAGACAGAAAAAGTTATTTTGGTTATTTGCAATTATGAGACAAGTTAAAATGGGCCCAATCTGAAATCAGCACCTAAACAAAAGAATTGGAGTTTTGCGGCTTTCCTTGGAAATAAGACCTCGTCTGATGAAAATGTGGAAAAACTTGCAGTTCTTGACAAAATTAAACTATGAAACGTTCAATTCATAGCAGTTAATGAGAATCATTACATTTCATTGCTTTGCTTTCTCTCTTTTTATCTTTTGAATCATTTAAAGGAATCCTATTTGAAAATGGCACATTGAAATTTATTAAATCTGAGTGTCCTTTTGTTCCATTGGCTGAACATTTAAAGAGGCCTCACTTACTCTTTGTTGTCTCTCTGGCAAAGGCCAATGGGGCTGATACACACTCAAAAGCAAAACCCATCCAGCTATTAGCATTTGGCTGATGAACAGCTTCTCTGTTGCACTTTTTTCTGTCATAATCTTGGAAAACACTGAGCTTTTTTATCCAGTTTTTAAATTGCCTGGGGCATATATTTTGTAATTGTCACACAGATTAGAAACCTAGATGATGGGCTGGATCCAGGTGCCTCTTTGCAAATAATTTATGGAACTTAATGGCAATTGAAATGAAGGATTTTCTCAACTTTCCCATTGAAATCTTGACATGGTAGCCAAATATTGACAAAATAACTCCCTTTCCAAATTCAGTGTATTCTTTGTCTACTCTGTTTTAAAATCATTAGAATCATCCTTTAGACTCGGCTTTTTGCCACTGTGACCGAGATTCTGCATGAGATAGCCTTGACTTGGGTTGGGTTGTAACCCTGTGGTCAACTATCAGAATATAAAATTAACATGTTTGAGGATTGGAAGAGGACAACCAGTAAGCCAGTCTGCTCTTACATACCATGCTGTTAACCTAATGCTCTTACATACCTAATGTTAACTACCATGGCTTTCTTTTTTTGACTCATATAAACCTGGGACACACAGGATATGCAAAAATATACTCATTATTTCAGGTCCCATTGCTGAGGACAGGTCATCTTGCGGGGGGACAGGACCATGTTATCACTGAGCTATCTCTGGGCTTTTTTTAACTGCAAGTTGAAGAGGCTTCTGTCTTCTGTTGCAGCAGTTGGATTTGAACTAGGCCTTCAGGAGGAGGTACAGGGACAAAAAACAGAGATGCTTTTAATGATTAGCTTAATCTATTGATTAAAGGGATTATATAATACAGGGTGCCTCTGTCAGCTGGAGACAGTGCCTTATTTCCCTTCAAGTCCTGTTTCCTAAATATACTAGGGTGTAGGATATCCTGGTAGAATATTTCACATTTGTGTGCCTGCCTTCTTTTGGTTAGAAGTTTTTATGGACTCTGTACTATGGCTACTGTTTAGTTAAGAGCCTAGATTTTTTTTTTTTTTCAAAACTTCTGATGAAAAATGTCAACAAGCTCTTTTTACTTCTCTGCCAGGTTAAACCCTTTGCTAAGATCACTCAGTTCCTCAATGTGTCCAGGCCAGATGGACTTGGCTAAGAATTTGATTTTGTTTCTGTTAAAAAATAAAATTGTTGGTTAAGGATTAGAGGGCAGCTGTGCTTTGCCTCTTGCGTGTGCCACTTTACATGGAACATGGGAAGTCCCAAGGTAGCTGCTGTTGCAATCATGTGGTATGGTAGATGTCTGGGCACTGTTGCCACTGTGCTTCTGGGAATAGCAGCAGCAGCCTTGACAGTGTTTATCTATTTTATTTCAGAACTTACAGTGCTTGTTGAATAAAAAGACCCATGTTTATATGGGTTGTTATATGGCATTTCGTGTTCTTACTTGGCATTCTTATAATGGGCTTCCAGTACTTGAAGGGAGCCTGAAAGAAAGATGGGAAAGAACTCTTTGTCAGGGAGTGTAGACATAGGGTGAGAGGTAACAGTTTCAAATTGAAAGAGGGTGCATTTAGATTAAAAGAAGAAATTCTTTACTATGAGAGTGATGAGACTCTGGAACAGGTTGCCTAGAGATGCTATAGATGCCCCCTCCCTGGAAGTGTTCCAGGCCAGGCTTGGATGGGGCTATGAGCAACCTGGTCTAGAGGAAGGTGTCCCTGCCCATGACTGGGGTTTAGAACTAGATGATCTTTAAGGTCTCTTCCAACCCAAACCATTCTATGATTGCTCATATCATTTGCATGTTATCTTCAAAGACTTGTAGGGACCTGTTTTGAAATTCATGATGGAAGGAATCTGATCACCAGTGAAGTATGTGGCAGATGCCTGAGGGCACAGCCTGTAAACTATGGAAACAGAAGATGCACCCAAGAGAGGATATTCTCATCCCATCTCTGCTGATGTTGGTCGGGCTTCGTCAGGTTGCATCATTAAGTGATTCAGTAATAGTCAGGATGAAGGAGGTGGTGCTTAGAGGAACCAGGTCATTATCTGATTCATGCTTTGGCTCTGTAGGCATGACAATCTTAGGGAAATTGAAAGTTAATTGAAGAACTAGGAGCACTAAACTCTGTGTCATTCCTGTATAAACATGATTTATTCCTTTTGTGCAGTAGATCTATCTATATGGATGGATACACGTATACCTTACATTTGATGGTAATAATTTTAAGAGTGGAGGTTGCCAAGCACAGAGTGGGCAGGTGTAGTTAGAGCAAATGGCTTGTTACACTCAAAGTTGGTGTAAAAAAGGATGTTTGACTAAACATGTAGAAATTCTGAGCTTCAGAAGCCGCTTTTCTCTATTAAAACTTAAAAAATGTTATAGATGTTTCTTTCATGATACTGAAAAAAACTGTAGGGATTAAGATAAGAGAAAAAGAAGTTCCACCTTTATCCTTTGTTCCATGAGACCATCTAACAAAACACTGCTGAAAAAACCCTTTTTGAGAGGGGTTAAAATCCCATCAGGAGTCAGGCTGTAAACTGGATTACTTCATTGATGAAGAGATCCTAATCCTTCAGTTGATGCTACTTCAGCTTTGAGCAATACTAACTCCTATTCCTTTTAAGTCTTTCCCTGTGAGTATACTGAAAGTTGCAGTTAGGAGTGACTCAGATAGTTAAATCCACTGTGGATTCAACTCAATATGATCACAGCTGCAAATTGCTGCTCACAGGCTGGATGTTAGAAAAACCTGTTCATGCGCAGGATGCAGCACTTGGAACAGGTTGTCCAGAGAGGGTGTGAAATCCTTGAAGATCCTCCAGCTAATGTGGGGGAGAGGAGCAGATAAGAAGGTATCAGATGGTACCAGGGAAGGAACTAGCTGCTGTGGGGATAAGTTCACCAGGAGTGGCTGGGTGCTTGAGTGCCTTTAGCAAAAGATGGGGTGGATAACTTCTGAGTAGCAAATTTACAATAAGACTCGAGGGTTTCTTGAGACCATGAAGAGGAGGGAAATTGAATTGAATTTATGATATAGATTCTGCTGGAGGGGAAAAAAAGGAGGAAAAGAATCTTAAAAACATGTTCCTTTTTCAGCAATTTGAAAAAGCATCACTCCAGAATTGTCCAAATACTTAATTTTCATGTTGCTGTGTTTTTTGTCCTCAAAAACTTGACTTTTCATGCTGATATGGTGTATCTTGATGATAAACGAAAAGGTGAAGTAACCCAAAATGGGAAAAATATTGTCCAAAATTATTGTTTTTTAAAATTATTATTTTATTCTGGGGTTTTTTTTTTGTGTGTGTGTTGTTTGGTTTTTTGGGTTTTTTTTGTTTTTTTTTTTTTAATTTTTTTGTTTAACTACACTGATATCCCTCTTTTTAAAATGTTTAAACTAAGCTACTTTTCATACAAATTTTATAATTCTTCTTTCATACTGAAAAAATCCATTATTTATCCATCAAGCAGGAAGAGTTATCTGGCAGAGTATTAAGCTGCAATTCCATTAACATGAAGTGTAAAGAGGCAGCTGCTAATTGGCAAAGGAGAAATGTGCAGGGCTGTGCCCACAGGGGTGGAGGGGGGGTGATTTGAGCAGCCAGTTGAGAGAGCCAGATTCATGGGTTCAAAAGGGTTTAGTGTTCCTTATATGTGTCAAAGGAATGCATTGGACATAGGTATCCCTGTATGCAAGGGACTTCTTTGGAAAGATTGGAATGCTGGGATTTGCCAAGGTCTGTGGCAGACTGATATTCCAAGAGTCCACTTTTGTCTTAATAAGAATAAAAATTGCACGTATTATTTATAGAGCTTTTTGCTAGATACGAGTCCATTTAAGGACTTCATCCATTTCCAACTCTCCTCCACATGGTGTTCAGTAAATAAATCCAACAGGTAGGAAAAAACACAACTGTTGCCAAAAGAAAAACAAGACCCAAATTTAAATCTAGCCTACATAGATTTCATAGTTATTTCAGGCAAGTCTTATTGTTAGTAGGAAAAATCTACAGAAAAATGAGCCAGGTGCACAGTCTCCTGTCAGCAGTAGGAACGATTCCTTGCAGATCTGTGGCTGTGGGAGCAGATCCCCTGCTTAGCTCACAAGGAGATAGAATCCTTGCCTTCTCTCACCTTAAAATAAAATCTGTGTAGTTCCTCTGCTGTGTGGCAATCTCTATTTATGCTGAGAAGAGTTACAGATGGAGAAGAGGCACACAGAGAAGAGATAGTCTGATGAAAGAAGTGCGTCTTAATTCTATGCATGGCTGCCTGATTAAAATAGCATGAGAAGAGCAGCATGCTTTTAGCAAGATGAACACACATGAGACTCTTGAATTGCTTCTGTCTAGCTTTTAAATGTGTCAATACTTGTTCCAGTACCAGTCTTTTGTCTAGGAAATGCTCAGCTGCTCTCCCTGTAATTTAATTTCAGTCCTAAACCTTCGTCATCACAGAGCTATTTATGCCAGGTTCGATCTGAAGTTGTGCTTGTGGCTCAGGGATGTAGCACATAGTTCATGAACACCTTTGCCGATGGTTTTAAATACAAGTAAAAATTCTTAGCAAGATGCACACTCAGATCCCATGCAATGAAGAAGGAATATCCATCAGACACAGTTGCAGGGTTTAACTCTTAGAAATAGATAAGTATATACTCTTACTTCCTGAGGAGCATATTGTACTCAGGTAAGAGAGGATCTTTCTCTGGATTTGTATACATCGTAAGCAACCTCAGTCATTGCTTCAGGAGTGCAAATTCTCTGTGAGCTGCAGAATGCATTCAAAAAAGGTAAATCAGTCCTTAAATCTTAAAATCTCTAGATTTAAATCTTTTAGAAAGATTTTAAGCTACAGAGAATCCATGTTCTCAGAAAATGGCTGTGATGTTCAATTATCTTCATAGCTAATGTTTTGTGCCTTATTTTTAGCATTAATTTATCCAGCTCCAGCTTTGGACTCCAACTCTCATTATGCCTGTGGTAGATTAATAATCCCTCCATTATCAGATGTTCTCTTTGTGCCTTTATGGATTGGAACAGCTTCACCTTTTAACCTCCTTTTGGATGAACTCATATTGAGCTCCTACGCTTCTTTCATGAGAACAGTGAACTCTAGGAAAAGCAGCCACCGAGTATTTGTGTTTTTTTCTGGGACTTTCGATAGGGTATTGTGAACCTGAGAATGAGCAAATGCCCAGCACCCAGCTGTGGTGCTATAAATGGCAGGAGTGGGGTGGGTGCAGCCAATAGCCTGGTGCAACAGGGTTATGCTGGCTATTTGTGGGAGCTGGGTACTCTTAGAAGAGGAGGCTACCTAGGCAGCTGACTATACATCTCAATAAATGGTATGAGAAGCAGGGCCATGTAGAAGGTGAGGTCAGGGCTGGAAAAATGTTGCAGTCAGGGGCTGCAGCTGATCCAACAACTGAGAGCAGTCCCTAAACTAGGCTTTGCCTCTGATACTAAGAAGGCTGGGTCATTTGCCATCAAACATTCCTCTCCTTCAGGATGACATTCCTATGCATTTATACCCAAGGTCTGTGGCCATTTGTGCCCCTACACTCTTAACCAAGGTTGTAGGAGGTCTGGCTGTTATCTGTGCAGAGATGTCTGCTTTTCTGCCCCACCTGTCTTGTGTATTGTACCCACTGGAGCTTCGTAGTAAAATGTAATTTTTGAGGGTGACTCCTATAGATCTGGCTGCCGCTTAATGAAAAAATTTGTGGGATGTAGCAAAAATTAGCTGGATCTGTTGGGTAGCATTAGAATAGCTACAGGAAAAAGGTTAAAAAATATGTGAATGCTTCTCTCTAGGACATTTCAGGGCAACATAGACAAGCTATGTAATCAAACAAGCTTTTCTTTGGAAATAGTAAACTGTTGGTATGGTATTCTCAATTTCAGTCTGGGCTCTTTAGCAGAACTGTGGGCACCCTTTGTGTCACTTTGCAAAGGCCCACATATTTTATGCCACTAGCAGAAAGGCACAAAGGAGTGTGTCAGAGCCATGGTCTGTCCACCTTCAGCCCCTGGGACTGCTGTGGTGAGTCAGAGATACAGTGGTTTGGGAACAGCCTGTGAAACAACCCTGCTTGTCAAACATTTTGCTTCTTGCAGTGTTATTTTTAAGCTAAGCTCAGCTCTGCAGGCAGCTGCCCAAATGCTTTCAGCAGCAGACCTGAGGGGCAGAAACAAGTCGGCATTTAGGAGGCAGGGAGAGGAACTGGAAGCTGCATCAGCTGGCACTGCTATTTAAAGAAGTTCTGTATTTTGAAGCAAATCAATCTCTGAACTCTAATAGCTTCCTTGACATTACAACCTGTTGGCTGGTTATCTCAGCATGAGCATGTGGAAATCTGGACCTGGGCATGTCTGTAACAGCAAAAATAAGTGTCTTCATTTTCTGAAGAGCTGACTACATGTCCAGAGCTGGGAAACTTTAAAGGCAGTCATACACTTGTCATGCAGCCACTGAGTTCCTTGGCTGTCCTTGCTGTGAACTGTCAAGGGACGTAAGATGAGAAGAAACTGATTTTTGAAATATTCAGAACTCAAGAGTATAATCAGCTAAATTCCTTGCCACCAATGGGGCTGGGAAGGTCAGATTTGTAACCTTTACCAAGGTGCACATTTTTGAAAGGCCATCTATTGTTTTGGAAGGTTTATCAGAAGATTTGGAATCGCAGTTTCACAAGCAAAATCTTCACTCCTGTACATCTTCAGGATAAAATACTTATAAATCCTTGCCTTTGTACTGTTTCAGAATAGAATATTCTGTGATTAATAGTTGCAGGGGTAGGTGCTAGAAGCACTCTGTGTGTTTAGCATACCAATTATACTCCTGAGGCTCAGGCAAAGGTACACTAAGGACAACTCAGGAATTTCTGACTCCCAATGCTGCTCTCTTCATTTGGCCTCAATCTGATGTTTTAATAGGCTGCTATCACAAATGTTTTCTCCCTAACAGAAAAGCTGGGTAATATGCCTCTGTCTTGGTTTGTGAGTTCCACCAACACATGTTTTAAAGCAGTTATAGTCAGGTTTTTAAAGGGTGATTGGCACTCTGGAAACAGTTTATATTGGGAAATTCATTGTTACAATATTAACTTTTCAGTCATCCAGTAAATAAATTAATCCCAGTGCTGTTATGAATAGTTTTAAATCACAAATGTTTTTAAATTTATTTAAATTGCCTAACCTGAAATCAATGGCTCTTCTTGGAAATGTACAATTCTCATACAGATAGCAAAACAAAAGGTCAAAGTTGTGGCTTTCTACTTGGAGAAGGAAGAATTTTTTAAAAAACGTATTTTGTGTTTCCCTCTAGCAGTATTTACAGATAATAGTACTAACCATGCAAGCTAAATCAATATTGTTTCCATATCATATGCATGCAGTTTCTTTTAATCTGAGATTAAGCTACTGATCTTGTTGAGTTACAGAGGCAAGGTATTCTTAATTATTAAATTCTAAATTAAGTTATTGCAGGACAAATGGAGAAGTAAATATTGTTTTTGATTTTTTATGAGGCTCCTGGTGACTTTATTGCACTGTTAACATTGGCAAATCACTGTCCATCTTAATGCAGTTTCAGAGCTGCTTTCTACTGGTTTTTGTTGAGAGGGTGAAATTAGAAGTCAAAAGTGCTGAGTTAATTCACATCTTCACTATCTCATTAGAAATCCTTAATCATTTGGAGAAGCTCTGACTAGCTGGTTAATGTGTTTATTCCATGGCATCCAGCTCCTGTAGAGAACTCTATAGCAACATGAAATTGAAGGTGTTTACAAGAAGATCACCTGAAAGGACCTCGGTCACAGAGTGCTTGAGAACTCCTGTGGGAGTGTTTAGCAGGAATCTTCAAAGAGGGAAAAAATTGAAAATTTGTAGGTTAAAATGAGCGAATAAATGATCAAAGCTTCTGAGGGTCTCCTGAGTTACTGACTTTCTGTTTTTTTTCTTGAGCATCACAAGCTTTCTGCTCCAGGCAGAACTAATTAACTAATGAAGACAGGAGAGAATTGCTGAGGAAGGAACGGAGAACAAAAACTTATTAAAATTTAACAATAACTTATCTCTGTTTCATGCAATATCTGTTATGTTGATCACTTTTAGTGACAACATCCCAACAGAATTTTTTTCTAATTAGACAGTGCTGGGTCCTGTAGGCTACATACTCTACTGTTTTGAAGTACAAACGATGCCTTTAACAGTACTAAATATAGTGGTTTTGTTTGTTTTGTAGATTAAAGAAGTCAGGCATTCAGATGCAATCTGTGCCAAAAAGACAACAAATTTTAAAAATGCAGTTTTGATTTTTAAGTCTATTCTCTTTTGTTTGATAACTTTACGGGTTCAGTATAGCAAGCAAAATATTGTGGTAGGACTTGAGGAAGCAGAAACTAGGAAGAAACCCATGAAGTTACCAATCAGGCAATAGGCTTGAAAACCAAAACTGTGTTTTTTAAAGTGTGACTTTTTTTTTTTTTTTTTTTTTTCTGAGATTGTTTCAGATTTACAATTAACAATTATCACGTGCAGACCACATTGTCCCCACTTGGAGTCAACAATACCCTGCAAGCAGCATGAGTCTCCTTTTTTGAGCCTTACAGCAGGATAACTCTTTCTTGTTGATAATCCACAGCCTAGATATGTCTTTTCCCATTACAAGAATGTGTAAATATTTCAGTCTTTGTATTTCAGGATCTCAGATCTTTGTTTCTGTTTCTTTAACAAATGAGCAAATGCAGAGAGATTGTCTCCTCTAAGCCCCATGGACATGAAGTATGTTTTTCATCTGGTCACAACTTCTGTGATCTCTTTGCTATCTTGTTTCTTCCTTGCTGTTCCTGTAGAATTTTGGTGGCCTTCAAGCAGTGTGTAATTTCAGTCATGTGAAGTAAGTCTGTGTACAGCAACCAACCAACTAGATTGGATGGAGGCAACTGCTGCCATACGTGGCAGAAAATAGAGTGCAAAAAGCATTTCAAGTGGCTTAAAATTGCTGTTTTATGAATTATAGACTACTTTTGCTATCCTGATAATGGGAAACACCAACTACTGTGATTCATTGTAGTCAAGGAGCATTAACTTCAGAGAGAAATGAGACAAAAGGGAAACTGCTCCCTTGGTAATGGGGTATTTTGAGTGGTATTTTGAGCACTGTAGCTATAATAAATTATTTTACTCTGCTCATTCAGATGTGTCCTTCTATGCCCTTTTGATGTTGAAATTATGTATTATATAGTAAAAAGTAACCTAAAGAGTGTGTAATTGAAGCAAGTAGTAACAGGTGTTAATCAAAGAACTTAATCCTGACACATATTAACAGCTCATAAACTGTCAATTTAATAGAACAGGAAAAAAAAAAAAAGATAATCTCATCTATCCACAAATAGAGATGATGGCTCTCTAACGTGTGAAACCAAACATAGACTCCTTGGGTATTGTTTTATAAGGTACAGGTAAATTTGGGTACCCAACTATTCAGTAGTTGAATTTTTTACTTTTTAACTACCTTCTCTCAGCCTTGTGTTCAACTGACCCCGCAGGAAGTCCGGGGAGATGCATCTCCCTGGGATAAATTAAATCCTTGTGAATAGCTATCTCTTTACATATTATCACAATTTATTCATTGATAATCTATTTTATCAGGAAACTTTCTCATTATGAAACAGGAACCTGAGAGGGCATTACAGATTCCCATTTCTTTTTGTCTGCTTGTATTGAAATTTAATCAAATTGGTATGACACAAGGTCCTATTTATTTTAAATTGAATAGAGCACGTTAGCAACATCATTTTAATATTGCCTTGGTAAAATCCTTGGCCTGTAGAAGTAAAGAGCCCTACTCCTGGACATGGTAGTGAGATGACACCATGACATTAGCTGTTTTGAAAAATTAATGCAGCTAAATAAATTGCTTCATTCCTCCTTTGTCATTCTTCACATTTGAACCACTGCCATTTGGACCAGCATCCTTCATGTTCTGCTTTCATTTGTGGAGCAAAAGTATTTCAGGGGTTAGTAATGGGATTTAAAGACCTCTCTCACTCTTATTTCTTTCTCCTGTTGAGAAAGTCACTCAGGTATTTCATCGTTTAGTTCCTTTTCTGCACATTGACTGGTAGTATTTTCCTTTTTAGAGTGTGTTCTGAAAATTAAGATTCCAAATTGGAGGAACTCAGATTCTTCTTGAATCATGTCTGATCAAGGCCAAATTCTTAGAATCTTAGAATTATTTTGATTGGCTCATCAAGTCCAAGCTTTAACTCAGCACTTCCAGGTCACCACTAAACCATGTCCCTAAGCACCACCTCTACATGATTTTTAAATCCCTTCAGGGATGAGAATTCCACTACCACCATGAGCTGCCTGGTCCAGGCCTTGACAACTCTTTCAGGAAATAAATTTTCCTAATGTCCAACCTAAACCTCCCCTGGAAAAACTTGAGGCCCTTTCCTCTTCTCCTATCACTTGTTACTTAGGAAAAGAGACTAACACCCAGACCACCCCCCAACTCATCATAACCTCCTTTCAGGCAGATGTAGAGAGTGAGAAGGTGTCCCCTGAACCTCATCTCTCAACTATTAGTGGCTTGCAGTGCCCAACTCTAGAATATTGAGATTTTACTTGGCAATTTAATTTTGTTTCAATGGAAAAGATGCTCTTTTCACTCTATATGACTGGGAAATTTAAAGTTGTGGCCATCACTCAAAGCTCTCTTTCCCAGGACAGGCATTTTTATTTTAAATTAATTGATTACTTATAATGATGGATGATAGGCACAGACTCGGATTCACAGAAGGCAATTCTAGCCTTGCTGGAGCTGGCATTTACCATTTATTAATAAATGGGCAGAACTTTGTCTAATGACCTTAACAAGTATATTAAGAGATTTGGACAGACACAATGGATCCTGGGAAAACGGAATTCAGCTTCACTTATCCATATGAGTTAATTTCAATCATGGAGAGGTCTGTATTGAACAATTTAGACATCCCATGGTCTTTTATTTATGAGGCCTGCTGGGTCTATTATATTATCTTATAATTTCCATTCTGCCTCAGGTCAAATGCAGATTTCTATAGTACTCAGAGAACTAATAATGGGAAAGATTTGTTTCCAGATTAACCAGAGGTGGTCCCACACTAGAGACTGTTGTGTTTTATGTATGTGAAACTAAGTCTGTAGAACATCTCTGTTTTCATTTTCCCTTTCAATGTGTTTTAATTATTTATGACTGTGTGCCCAAAATTTCATTATAGCCTTGTAAATCACAGAAGAAATATTGAGAGATTATTTTTTTCCTATTGAGTAGAAACAGTCATAGCTAAAAGGCTTACTTGTTTATATTTGGATGCTTTTATAAGCCTTTTGTACAATGTTGATTTCATTATGGCAACATGTGCCATATCTGGCAGTAGAGATCCACAGGGTTATATCTGGGCATTATGTAAAGACTATATTTATTTTAATGGGAATATATTATTTTTAAAAAAATATTTTTAGAGATAAAAGAAAAATTCTCTGAATATAAATTTTTCTCTGCTGAATAGTCATTTAAAAAGAGTGACTGGAAAGTGACATGTGTACCCTTTTAAACTTGTATAACATTGAGAGCCTTAGAAATTTTAGCATCATTCATGTTAACACATCAAAGTATTGCTAGTTGAACTCAAATCTCTCTGAAATGCTAATCTACACCCTTAACTGTAGTGGAATGAACATACAGATGGTTCTTCTAATTACTTGGAAAAGAAAAGGGGATGATTTCCTTTAATGATTTCCCCTTCTTTCCAGAGTGAAAGCAGTTCCAGCTCTTCCCTCCAGCTAATTTGACGATTAAAAGATGCCTTTGTCTTGCTTTCAGCTATTGAGGTTTCGTCACAATTTGTTAAAACTTTCCATCATGAAGGGAGGTGTAAACTCAGGGCTGTGTAGGTTTGGTTCAGAGGTCATGTGAAGGGCAATTATAATCTTGAGTACTTCAAACCAGACTGGGGGGGTTATTTTCATCATCCCATGTTATTGCACCAATGGCAAAGATGATTTTTCAGGGGTAACATAGGAGATTGAATCTTGGGTGCAGAAGGTCACAGATCAGGGAATAGACCCCTGGTATTCAGGTTCAAGTCTCATGATGCCTCAATTTTCCCAAGGATACAAGTAAAGAGATTTTTTTAACACATTTCTGGAGCTGTTGACTTCACTGCTGCATTGTGGGTAACACATGCTTTGGAGGAAAGGGAGAAAATGGGTCTGTGAGTAATTTTAAAGTTTCAGATTTTTACTATAGACAAGAACAAAGGTTGGCATTTTACAATCTCAATCCTGAAAAATTAAATATTGACACTCTAGAAATATCTGGCATGATCACTGGTCTATTGACCCATGATCTGGCTCTACCTCTGGATCCCAGTGGTGCAGCTATGTGGGAATCTCTTTTCATTGACAGGCTTGGTGTCCAGCCAGGTGGATCCATGTAAGATATGTAAATAATAATATGTAAGGTACAAACCTTCTACTGTTAGAGTTCATGCGGAGCTACCTGAGGAAAGAGAGGGTCTTTATTCTGCCTGGGGGCATGACCAAGTTGATACAGGTGGCCAAGAAGGGAACTGGGGCTCTGGGTACACACATCACACTGTTTATTGCCTCTGTCTGTCTTCACACCTTGAAGGTGAGTTTCATGTCTTCCGCCTTCTTGCATCTCATAGCCCTATCCCTTGTGGACTAAAGCTAATTGGTGTGAACTGGGACAAGACTGGGGAGCAAAAAAAATTTATTTGGTTTCTTCTGGCTCATGAGCAGAACAGCCCTTTACCTCTGGTTTGAAGGTCATGACCCATAACTTTACATAGAAAACTCTACATCATCCCACAGCTCTTCAAGTATTTCAATTCAAGCTTCCTCATCAAAGCTGCTACTGTTATTTTAGGATTTAACAGGATTATAAAATTGTCTTTTGATAGTGTATTTTCTTGAATGTTCTAGGTCTCATAGTTACTTTTCAATTAAAATACTCAGTGGGAACTAAAAAAGAAAAAATATAAAGAAAAAGAAGAGTATCTTAAATAAATATAGCTACTCCATTTCTTCTGAGTTCCTAGGTATACATCTTAATCAACATTTTCTCTCCTGTTTTTGAGGTGCACCACTTCTCTCCAAGGTAGTCAAAAGAAGGGGACTTGTGTTCCTGACTGAAAACACAGTGACATTTCAGTGCTCAGAGAGACTAATTGTGTGGTGAGAATTCAGCAGGTTTTTCCTACTTCATTTTCTATTAACAAGTATGTTGTATAATGTTTGATAAATAAAACCAGGCTAAGTAACCAGACTTAAAAGCTTTTTTCCCTAATAGAACCAAAAATAGTAACCATTACTGATAGAGGATAGAGTTTTGGCTTTTTCTGAAAGTATAATAGTGTGGACATCTTAAGAAAAGGCTTTGGAGGAGTTTCTTGCCTAGGGCTGTGTATTGTGATTTTGTCTGCTTGAATCTAGGCTTTAAAATGTTGGAAAATAAACAAGGGAAGGAGAAAATGGTTAATTAGAAATCCTTGCCTTACTTTCCTATTCTTCTGGAGTTATGACACCTCATATAGTAATGGGAAAGGTGTTTTGACTAGGTAGGACATCAGCAGATTTAGATTTCCTTGTCAGTTCTACCAGCAATATCTGTCCTTTCCCAGGGTAAAAACAATCCAGGCCCAGATTCATTCTCCCTAGTTTGGAGATGACAGTGATCTTTGCATGCTGTCAGAAAGAGATGTTCATTATCATGCATAAAATGCTATGAGCTTCTTGACTTGCTACATTTGCACTGATTAAGCTGTCTTCTGTTTGGACAGATCTTACCTTGTTCAATAAGCAATGCTCACTGCAATTGTCTCTGAACAGCTGCAGTGCTACTAGAGCAATTGGGTTAAAATAATAAATGAGTCATGTGTAGCATATATCAGTTTACTTCTCTGGAGCTTTTTCATTTTACTCTAGTTATGATACAGTTCTCATGATTCACTGCTACTAGGAAGGAAACATCTGAAACAATATTTACGTTTCTCAATAGGAAAGAATTTATTTCTGTTGTTGCAATGATGAAACAAAATATATAGATTCTTAGAACTGTTTAGGTTTAGATTAGAAAAGATTTTTAACATCATTGTGTCCAACCATTAACCCAGCACTACCATCACTACTAATAAACCATGTCTCTCAGCATCACTTCTACACCTCTTATCAGATCCCTACATGGATGGGACTCCACCACTGGCCTGGGTTACCTGTTCCAGGAATTTATAACTGAATATCCAACCTAAACACGTCTTGGCACAACCTGAGGTCCTTTCCTTTTGTCCTATCTCTTGTTACTTGGGAGAAGAGACCAACCCCACCTGTCTCCAACCTCCTTTCAGGGAGTTGCAGAGTGATAATATATAAAGTGATGTAAGAAATGTAAATACCTGGGGCATGCTAGACCTTGCAGGTTTCAGCCAATCTCTCCTCGTGTATTATGTAATATCAGAAAGTATCAATCTTGAGCCATTAGCTATTTTGCTATTGCAGAGGTTTACTGTAAGTTTTTAGCAAAGCAAATAGAACCCAAAATTCCAGGTTAAGGTTCCCACATGCTTGGTTAATGACTATGAAATCAACACTCAAAAAACAGTGGAGTTCATTTGTTTAATGAAACACTAGACACTGTGCTGGTGATGGAGTTGGCATTAGTCATCTAGAAAGGAGAAAATAATCTGCTGTTAAAAAAAAAAAAAAAAAGAAAAAAGGAGGGGGAGGGTTGGGGGGTGGGTGATCAGATTTCTCTGCCTCAAGTAGCTTGTCTCAGATCAGAGCAGCCATGGGAGAAGCATCTTTTGCTATCAGACAGCAACATCAGATGGTAGTCACACCCAGCCCTGAAGTTAGTGACCATGGATTACATATATTCAGAAATCCTGCAAAGGGAAACCAGATTTTTTTTTCTGTAGAATGAAAATGTCTATGGAAAAAGGATAAATTCTGGGATAGATATTTATTGTAGGCATTGCATGTTCTAGAGTTCTAATCAATGGTAGTTCAATCAATACATTCAGCTGAAAACAAGAGCATTCATTAAATTAGAGGTGACTTTTGATGATGTTCATGTACTTAAAGCCCATACATAAACCCATTTTTTCCATTACAAATGCAGTCACAAAATGAACAAAACACTTCTTCAAGTTGAACATTATGAAGAAGGTACTTAGAGACTAGACTCATAATTTAATAGCAATCAGATAATGGGATAGTATCCATGGGGAATAATAGGACTGACATGAACTGAGGAACTCTACAGATGGGGCTGGAATCCTTCTTGTTAAGATGCATTAAACAGTGGGAGAGTATCCAAAAGAAGGGCTGAAAAAAGGAGAGACAGGAGTCACAATAAAGGATATCTGGTGGTGTTTGTGGTTTCAAACTTCTTGTAGCAAGTAGAAAGATGGTGAAAAGCTAACAGAGCTAGAGAGGGCATTCTAAAGCAAATGTGTTAAAGAAAATGTCAGGGGAGAGCCTGGACTAGGTTGAAATCTCTATAAAAATTCACATTGATTTTTGTAAGAAGATAATCTCAAGTCATGAGTATTGCCATTTATAAGCAGTACTACAACAGAAGTGGTGTGCGGGGCTAAGTCATGGCATTTGGAGTCACTGGGAGATGATAATTCACCTTCCATGTTCCTCTAATTTCTTCCACATTAAGCTTTTTGCATTCCATTTTTGCTTGTCTAACAAAAGATACCTTTAATGGCTGCTGTGAGTGAGACTGCAAAGAAGGGAAAACAAGATAAAGAGAATAAACACAGATGTTGAAGCATAACTAAAATGGCTACAATGTACACACAGAGAACAAATAAAGATCTGTACATTTAGGGGTCTGTGTGGAGATGAGGTGTCTATGAACCAGCTTGGCTGTGAATGTGCTGGGAAATGGTTATTTTCTGATTTTAAGTAGTACTTCCTTAGCCTAAATGGAAGTGTGCTGAAAAACGTGCTGATAAACATGCTGACGCCTCATTGGAAGATCTGTTAGGGTGTTTATAATCCTGATGATGTAGGTTATTCAAGTCCAATCTCTCTTCCACTTTTTATTTTTCTTATTTTTTTTTCCAAACATGAGTTTGTATGAGAGAGAAAAACAACACACTGCCAAATAGTGTTCTTATCACTATGTAATGTTATTATGTAAACCATAATCAAAGTAGATGACAGTCCTTCAGACAATACCTTCAGTATTAAGAGCTTTCAAAGCTCCAGGACAGATTGTTGTTAGTGGGATAGTTAATTAAATAGAAGTTGGATTTTATTACTTTATATAAACAACAAAGAACAGATGGAATGATGTTGATCCTCTGGCCTTTTTTTCCCTCTTGTTTGACAAATATTAATTAAATTCATTGTCCCATGAAAACAGACAATTTACTTATGGCACGATAGAGCTTTAAGACAGCCATTGCTTTCTTCTGCCCTCTTCTGCCCTCTTCTGCCTTTTACTCATCACCAGGGTAGGTGGGCATTTGGGATAATGAAGGAAGCAGGGAATGATTTTTCATAGAATCATAGCAGGGATCTTAAAGATTATTTAGTCCCAAGGCCTCTGTCATGGGGTAGGACAGTTTCCACTAAGCCAGGATGCTCAAAGTTCCATCCAACCTGGTCTTGAGCACTTCTAGGGATTATGCATCTACAACTTCCATGGCAAACCTGTTCCAGTCCCTCACCACACTTTCAGTAAATAATTTCTTCCTAATATGTAATCTGAATCTCTTTTGTTTTAAAGCGATTACCCCTTGTCCTGTCCATGCACTCCCTGATAACATCCCTTCCCATCTCTACTGTAGGCTCCCTTTAGGTACTGGAAAGCTGCTATAAGGTCTCTCCAGAGCCTCTTCTTCTCCAGGCTGAACCACCCCAAGTGTCTCAACCTGTCCTCACAGGGGAGGTGCTCCAAGTGCTTTTTCCTCCCTGATCTCCAGGTGGGAGGTCCCTGCCGGGTGTAGGTTCGGACGAGGGCTGCTGGCCGCGCACGCCGAGCGGGCGCTGTCCGTGGTGCTGCAAGCGCCGCCCCCGGTCCCCTCCCGGCGGGAGTAGGGAACACTTCTGGGGGGGACACTTCTGGGGGTGCTTGTCTCTTGGAAGGGGCTTCGACCCCAGCAGCATGAGAATGCAGAGGGACACTGTTTCTCCGTGGTAGGGAAGTGTCATGGGCCAGGCAGAATTTTTCCCCGTTCACAGAATCACAGCATGGTAGGGGTTGGAAGGGATCTCTGATCATCATCCAGCCCCCTTGCCAAAGCAGGGTCTCCTATAGAAGGGGTGCTTTGCCTTTACACCTGTTTATGCAACAGCTCAAGCCTCAATTGTCAGGTTTCCTTGGCAGCTTTATTCTACACCAGGGCTAAATGGCATGCAGAGCCCTTGGGGTTCACAGCAACCCTGACTCCAGACTGTTTATGTCTGCAGGGAACTTTTCCAACACTATGTTTCTCTAGGGCTCAGTATTCAACCTGCAGATATTTCTGGAAGCTAATTCCCACAGTCTTTTCTAGCTTGGACATGTCTTATTTTTGCACTCTACATCCCTGTAGGGCTTGTGAGCCAAGAAATGCCAGTTTTTCTGGAGGGCTAGGAATCGTTGGATCTCATGGATATGCAAATCTACCTTCATACATTTCCATTTTAATCCTTCCTTATAAGAGGAATTTTTCAGACTTTAGATCAGAGACATTTACATATGTTTTCCCAAGTTAGTCTTGACTTACCTATAGAAAACAAAAGCAAACAAACCCAACAAAATACCTGAAACAGTTTATATAATATGTGAGCACTATTGACTAAAATCATAGTTAGAAATGAAGAAGGAAACTTCTGGCTCTCATACTTCTAAAGTTTTTGTCCCACTTTTTTTATACCCTATCTATGGGAACTCTGAAGACAGCAATTGTATTTTACTGTAACATGATAAGACTTCATTTCACTGGTAGTTTCAGGTAGTTTTTGCAGGTATCACATTTCAGTGGTAGTTTCACAGAAGGATCTGTAATACAAATCTTAAATGCTATTGATGTCTGTCCAGACAACTGAGATGGTTGGTCTTGTTTACCCAGTCCCTATTTTTTAGCAAAAATCTGCTTTAGTGTGCTCAGTCAAAAACTTCAACATGAATACCTCTTGAATCATCAGAGTGTTTATCCTAATTGTCCTTTGCATAGAAACTATAAAGAATTATTTTTTTTTTAAATCCCTCAAATCTTCACACCAAAATCCAACATAAAAGAAATCAGGTCAGCTACTTTCTTCATCATTAATTCCTGTGTGGTTTTGGCTGGCAAAGGAAATTTTAAGTGGGTGGGGATGTGGGATAATGAAGCCTGCTTGTTTCAAGTCTCTGGGTAGAAATCCTATAGGAAGGCAAGAGTAGAGAAAGAAGAATCAGTGATTTTACTGATTGAAGTGCCTTGGGGATCAAATGTTTTACAGTGTGACTGCTGACCCTGCCTTTCTCCCTGCTTTGTAGATCAGCTGCCCTTAGCAGATGCCAAGATCAGCAACAGTAAAAGTTCATCTGGCAAACAGTCAAGTGCTGTTCCAGTTGATCTGTACAGACAACATTGAACAAATCTTCCCATTCAGGAACAACAAAGAACACTAGAAACATCTTAAACTGTGCTCCTGTGTATGGGTGTGCATGTATATAGATTTTATTTTTATCTTTTGAACATCATCAATGAAAATAATGTGAAATCCAAAGTCTAAATCTGTGCTGATGAAATCTGAAGAAAAACCTCCTGAAGCCCAAGCCGCATGCAAGAAAGCATAGCACATGCATGTGATAAATGGATCAAGATTTCTGCTAAAAGCAGGAGTTTTATCCCCCACAGTACATTGATTTTCAAATAGCTGTCTTTTCCAAGGGGCAATTTGTTGTCCTCCCGCGTAGAAGTGTTTTCCTTTCCATCCTAAATCTGCCCATGTTGGATTTGTTCTTTCTTATTATTGTTCCTTGGCTTAAATAAGTCTTTACCTTCCCTGGAGTTTACCTCTTCCACAGTGTTGTTAAAGAATATGCTGTAATTCTGCTCCAGTGAATAGACACTCGTAGCAAGAAAATTGTCCAGAGATTGTAAGAAAGTAGAGACAAATTCACACTGGAATCTATCACAAGGTAGTAGATTTTCTTTTCCTTCCATTTTCAAGTGCACTGCCTGCTCTGTTGTACAGACCTGCAACAGAATTTGCTCCATACTAAGCCATAGTGAAAAATACTTATTATGTGACCTTAATGTCCTATGTGGTCTCCTCTGTTTCTAAAACTGGACTAAAACCTTCTGGAGAACTGCTACTAGACTAAAGGGCCTGCACTTCCTCATAATTTCCCCTCCCTTCTTATTCTTAAGGACATGGGGCCCATTTGCTTTTCTTCAGTCACAGAGTTGTTCCCTTGTCATAAAGGTAGGAAAATCCCTTCTCACCCAGAGGTTCCATGGGCCAGTTCTCGCAGACCCTGGAAGTAGGAGTTAAATATTTTCTGACAGTATGAGTTTATTCACCTCTATATTTGGCTTTTACTTTGTTGTGGTAATTATGAACCAGCAACTTCATTCCCAGGAAACAACTTGTATTTTTCCTTGTTTTTTATATTGTTATCTTAATTTTAGCACAAAATCTTTGTCATGTATGGAAGCAGCTCACTTTTCTCATCTCACTTTGCTCAGCAGACTAAGCATTCTGTGCACACAGGGAAGAGTAGAGCCCCTGTTCTATATTTAGTGTGCAATCTCAAGATGTTTTTACTTAAAATCAAGCCTCCTCTTCATTCAAGTTGTTAAGTTCCTCTTCAGTTTAAATGAATTATCTTAGGCTGGATCCTGAGTTTATCAAAGCTTGATACCTTGAATTTGAGAAAAGCAACAGCAACAACTAAAAAAATCCAAGCTAACCAAATAAACCTCTTTGTTATAAATATAGGTTTTTTTTTTATTTTAGTCTTTGATGTCTCAGTTCACAGCAAGGGCAGACAAGATGCATTTATATGATTAAATGAGAGAAAGAGGGACAGGATGCACTGTTTTGTGGGATACACAGCCTTGTTCCCTTGCTGGTCAAAATGATTTTCTAACAGAACCCCCAGCTCTACTTCATTCACAACAGGCAAAGTGTCTATTTTTATTGTAGGTTCTTCCAGAACTGCCTGATCTGCTTTGCACAGAACATTCCTGGGATAATATGAAAGACTTTTTAAAGGAGTTCTGTAATGCAAAATAAGTTGTGCTCTTGTCAAGGTTTAGGGTCAGGGCAGTCTACTAGACCTATAACAGATGGTTTCTGTTAAACCTTCTCCTCACCCCCAAAAAAGGGGAAAAGGAATAAGGGAGAGAGATTTACCAATTACAAAGCAAAAATAGAACAACATTCATGAAAATAATAATAAAATGGAATATATACAAATATATACAAAATCAGTATTGAGCCCAAACTCCATGATGGCAATTATGTCACTGACACCAATGATGCTGTGGAATGGACACTGGGGATATCCCAGACTGGACTCAGTGGTAGACAAAACCATGTTCAGGAGCTGGATTCTGGAACTGGAGTCAGGAATGCATGGATCAGGATCAAAGGCAGAAAAGACAGAGTCCTTCTCAGATGCTGGTCATTGCAGAAGTGAGGAAGAAGACAGAAGAGCTTGACCTTTGTGATCTCAGCTTTATACCAACTATGACATATATGGGATGGAATGCCCCACTGGTCAGTTTGTGGTCACCTGTCCTGTCTGCTCCTCCTGCAGGTGCAGCCTTTTGCTTTCTGCACCACCCAATGGTGCACAAGATCCAGCAGTGGCCTTGGGATGCACATCAATCCTTGGTAGTAACTGTAAAATGGAGTGCTATCACTTCCAGAAGCAGACACTGCCTGAGAAAACAGGTTGCTAACTGCAGAAAGTGCAGTTAGAAGAGACTGAGCTGAAAAGTAAATTTACTGAACAGAATTGCTCTGTTCTAACTCAAACCAGGACTTTTTCTACAGAAAAAGACATATCAAACAAACAAGAACACTGAAAAATAACATCTGAAAATGGCAGAAGAAATGTTTTTGATCTGTAGAGCCTAAATAATAGAAGAGAGGGCCTGCCATCTTGAGAGGTATTGTTCAGCTTTGCAAGTATAGCTGCCAGGGTCAGATCTCATTCCTTGTTTTAGTTTGAAACTACAGGGATGATTAGACATGCACATAAAGACCACTGCATGAGGTGCACAGAACAGCTCCAAGAGGTTTACCACTTTCTGAAAGTCACATAGGAGCTTACAGTGTTTGTACTCAAAGTGTCTGTACAGACAGGTTAGAACTAGAGATTGTGAAAAATCAGCTGTGAAATATTTCTGTGAAGTGTCTGTCTGGCTCTAGATAGAACATTCTCCATTGACTCAAGACAGACCAGCATTTCAATTAGACACTAACCAGCATTCCTAGATGCGACACCCTTGTGCACTTGGAATGTCAAAGCAGTTCTAAGTGACAGTAAAGCAGTTTCTGTGACCTTTTCTCTTTTAATGAGAATTCTGTGTGTGAAATAGACTTGTAGTCTTTGTCACCTAGCCTAGGAAACTGTAAGCAAGATTAATATTTTAAGTTTTAAAAGGAATAAAGATAATGTCTTTGGGGTAAAATGCTGAAATACTTTTTTCTATCACTAGCAGAAATAGGTTATGAGCCTTCAAAAAGAAAGTATATTTGTTATTGGTAAGAGAAAATGCAGAAAGATTTCTAGGTACAGCTTGAAATAAAATTACCTCTTAGGTTACTTACAGGATATTGTGACCTGAACATTAAGTTGGTCTTGAAGGCTACTTTAAATGATGTTTTGTTTGATTTTTATTCTCATGTAGTAAAGTATAAACCTTTTATAGAAATACAGTGAGGATATTTATTGGATCTACTCTTGAAGCTCTTGGGAATGAAACAGAAAAATCACTTAGTTAAATATGTTATTTTCAATTACTGTATGTGCACGGATATTATTGTGAGGCTTCTTTCCTAGCATAAGCCTTACAATTCCAGTTGAATGTGGGCAGTATGTAGTCCATTTATATATGCTGACCATTCGTTTTTCTATGTCTTTTGACTTATTCTAGCACCCATGTCCAAAACCTACTGAAATCCTGCTTCATTAGGGTTTAAATCAGACCACACGTTTCTTGCACATGAAGCGAAACAGTTGCTTTTATGGACTTTAGGAATTACTTTTGCAGCATGCTGCAAATAGTACAGTTGCACTGGGTGGTGAAAGCAGTAGGAATCTCATCCTTGCCTTCTTGCAATCTCTGCCTGCAATCCCTCTCCTGTTCTGGATCTGGGTATGTAGAGATAAATAGGTACTATATTCCACTGGGTTCCGTCCAGCTCAGGTAGGCGAGATTAGAGTCTGAAGTGGATATAACATTTTTCATCGGGTCATGGGTAGGTTACTACATCCATGAAGTAAAGGATGGTGATCTTGAACAACGTGGCTACATGCTTGTTCTTTCCTCAGGCTGGAATTATGCCATATCACAGTCTATATCATAAACTAACCATAAATGCAGCAGCACAGTGTCAGCACTTACTCTTTTTGACATGCCCACCTGTCATAAGTAGCTGTGAGAGAATGGCTCCAATCTGAACAGAGGCTACATGAGATTAGCTTCTGGTTTAAGACTAGGGAAAGGATTATGACACAAATAAAGCCTATTAAAAACATCTGGTTTATTTCTAATTACATAAAATCAAAAAAAGGATATGGTTCTGTCCATAGCCTCATAAAAATTGTGGGTTAATATTTCCCAGAGTAGTATTTCTTAGAGTAGTCTAAGAGATTAGAACATAAACTATCCATTGAAATTGTGTCTAAATCCCCCGAGTGCCTTCAAAACCCTTGCAATGTTCCCTGCTCTGAAGTACTCTGAGAATTTGTTAGGCTGTTCAATTTATTTTTTAGTTTCCCTAGCTGGTATTAATGGATGCAGTGGAGTTTCACTATTTCTCACCAGCTAAGGTACTGGTCCCAGAAGTGGTTGAAACAGAAGAGTGTTAAGGGAGAATTAGAGCAATAAGCAAGAGCTGGATGGGGATTTTGTTGAAGTGTGTATTCCATAAGCATTTATTCCTTGTTTTCTAATGTCTGAACCAAACAAACCAAGTGTTTCACAGAGCAGTTAACACTTGTCTGGTACAGAAAAGGTTAATAAATCTGCTGCAGAAATGAAGAAACACCTCAAACATTTTTGGGCAGCTGCAATGTTGGAAACAGTTTTCTGTGGCTCACTGCAGGTACACTGTTAGACTTAAGCTATTTGGATGTTATTTCCTTTGAGATCCTCAAGTGATTACTTTTAAAGATGTGTAATCGCCACTGAAAATAGGCACAATGTGTAAGCAAACATCATGCCACCATTAGAAAATAAATTTAAATAAAGTAATACCCTTTGTGCTACAAACTAAATACAAATTTCTCAGCCTAACTTCACTCACCAGGTACGTAGCTGAGTCCCTCTAGTGGCATAAACATTTATTTGTTTTCAGCGTGTTAATAAAATTCTATTTTACAGCCATATTATAGCAGCAAATTAACAGGTAGCTTTTTTGGACACTCTAAGAGCTGTGGCAAAGTGAATCTGGGATTAGATACTGTGCAGGTTAATGTTAATGAACACAAATTGATTTTTAGCTGTGAGGGGCAATTATAGATGCACTGGAAGAAGAAAGGAATTTTTGAAAGGATATTCAAGAACTAATTACTGTCAGTGAGAAACACGCAAAGAGCAACGTAATACCCAGGGCGGCCAATAGGGATAAAAGCTTATACACAAAACTGTCATGACCTAGTAGTGAAGACTGTTTAAAAACACTGATCTCCACTTAGCTTGTAAATGCGTATCACCCTCTTTCTCACTCATATATTCTCTCTCTCCCCCTCTCTCTCTCTGACACACACACACATGCTCCTGGATTTGCAGAAGACAGACATCTAGGGCACTTCTTGGCATCCACAGGAAAATCACATGGGATTTAAAAAACCACAGCAGTAAGTACTCACCGCATTTAATGTTTATTAAATGGCATGCTGTCAAAACCCAGATTTAACAGTAAATACAGGAGGACTTTCATGGAAATTGGTTGTATTTGATTTTTCTTAGGAACTGCTGAAAGCTGCCTCTCAAGGATTACAACTTCGCCTTTTGCTTTTACGGATGCTTGTTTACTATCCCTGTGGTAACCTCTGGACAGCCAGTAATCCATTCATTATCCACACTGATTGAGTGCAGGGGTAGTACAGTGGTAACTACTTCACTCAGCTAACGGCAGACGACAAAAGGAGGGAAATAATGAATTCAGACAATTTAACCTCCCAAAGCTTCCTCTCTGCGATTCACAGCAATGCCAGCAATCTATTCTCAGGGCTTCAGTTTGTTCAGTCCTTCAAGCCACTGATCATCCCCTGCTACTCGCTAGTGGTTTTTATCGGTATCATTGGGAATTACCTTCTCATTTATGTCATCTGCAAGACCAAAAAAATGCACAATGTCACCAACTTTCTGGTAGGCAATCTGGCTTTCTCAGACATGCTCATGTGTGCGACCTGTGTACCCCTGACCCTTGCGTATGCCTTTGAGCCCAGAGGATGGGTGTATGGGCGTTTCATGTGCTACTTTGTTTTCCTGATGCAACCTGTCACTGTGTTTGTCTCTGTCTTTACCTTGACTGTCATAGCTGTGGATAGATATTACGCCATGGTGTACCCCTTCCGCAGGAGGCTCACAATCCCTATTTGTGCCTATATCCTGGCTGCTATTTGGCTGCTGAGCTGCACCTTGGCTGCCCCAGCCTTGGTCCACACTTACCATGCAGAGTTCCCAGAACTGGACTTCTCCATCTGTGAGGAGTTTTGGTTCCACATGAAAAGAGATCGCTTAGCTTATGCCTACAGCACTCTCATCATCACCTACATACTGCCTTTGGCTGTCATTTCCCTCTCCTACCTGAGAATCTCTGTAAAGCTGAAAAACCGTGTGGTCCCAGGCAACGTCACCCAGGGCCAAGCTGAGTGGGACCGAGCAAGGAGAAGAAAGACCTTTCGCTTGCTAGTCTTAGTGGTGGCAGCTTTTGGAATCTGTTGGCTGCCTCTGCACATCTTCAACATGATAAAAGACATAGACATCAGCTTGATTGACAAGCAGTACTTCAACTTCATCCAACTGCTGTGCCACTGGTTTGCAATGATGTCTGCTTGTACCAATGCCTTCCTGTATGCCTGGCTCCATGACAGCTTCAGGGGGGAGCTGAAGAAAATGTTTGCCTGGAAAAAGAAGAAAATTGGACCCACTACAAACTGCATTATGGCCAGTGTGGTGCTGTAAACAAGAGCTGATGGAAGCACACTTCCTTCATATGCTAATACTGTAAGTCTTTTCCACTTCTAATTAGTCCTGATTCCTGACTTTTGGCATCAGGGCTCAGTTATAACAACAGGAGTCCCACGTGTATCTTCCCCAGCACCTCCACTCCTAGTGGAGAAGCAGAGGCAGATTTCGTGTCCCAAAAATGACTTCTTTGGCAGGAGTTAGAGGCCAAGGAGATGTTAGTACAGTAAGATACCCTTGTGTAAGCTACAGGGATCCCTCCTGACTGGATATTGCTGGCAATACCCAGCATCATCATGAGATGCAACCCTCCTGAGTCCCATGAACCTGCAGCACAGCATATAGCAAGGTGAGATGCAGTATTGCAAGAGGGGAAATAAAGCCAGAGCAATGTTAGTTCTGTGAGCTATAACTGATATACAGAGGGACCGAATCACCTGGTGAATTTTGCTGCCATCAGGGATGGATAGACTGGAAACTGTCTGTGTGATGGAAACACACCCACATAGGGCGACATTAAGACATACCACCACTTTACTGACATTAAACTGTGTTCCTGCCATTGTCTCTTGTAACCTCAATTTGCTGACCCTATTTCAAGGTGACTGTATTTCCATCCAGAGTGGATGACACTGTAGCCTTTTCAGTGCTGAGATGCTTTCCACTCATTCCTTGAGGAACTAATTTTGATGTACGGCAATGCTTCCATCAGCTTTGATCTCCAGAGACAGCCAGAGACTTTGATACTGTCTTCAGGAGCACTTACAGAGGCATCTGTTAAGAGAAAGCAGGTGGAAGGGGCTGTTGACATTGAACTGTGTGCAAGTATTTTGTGACCAAAGAAAGACCTGTCAAATGGAATGCACTGACAAGTGCTCTCTTGTGAAGGAGTCTTTTGGGAAGAAACAATTTCCTTTGACATCCACCTTTCAATCTGATGAGGGACTTAGAAGCTATAATCAGCCTAATGGTTTCTAGTTTCTTCCTCCCTGAACTGAAAATACCTGAGATAACCAATAAGTATATGGGACAAAGTTCTGAAAGCAGATGTGGTTTCTGAAAAGGTTTCTCCCAGCCTGCTCAGCTGGAATCTGGGATAGTATGAGGAACTGCCTGATACTGAGCTGAGATCAGCTGGAGAAGCAGCACAGTCCTGGGGTGGCTTTGGCTGTGGTCAGCAAGGGCACCTGTCCAGCCACAACTGCACATGGCCAGAAACTTATGCACTTCAAGGCAATGCAAATAGACAAGAGAGGAAAGGGAAGGGAGGATGGTTTCTCTAGTTTGTTAATGTACTCCTACTGTGAATCTGTGAATATCACTTTGCTCATCAGCATTCGGTAAGATTAATCTGGTTAAAAAAAAATCCAACCCCACACAGATGCACACGCACACTGGGAAAAGTGTTGGAAAAACATTTGAAATCCCTTTTCACAAATTACCTTATAATTTCAAGCTGTTCTGCTGCTAGTAATGAGGAACTGGGTGTTAGAAGCTGATTACAGAGACACCGAATCAAGGAGGTCTTTTTTAAAGTGGGGATTACTGGTATTCACTCTGTGATTAAGTGTATCTGCCTTGCTCACTGTGTTTTAAATATTTGAATGACATATTAAAACATGTTTTGCTTTTGATGAATGTTAGGAAATTCTTTTTTCTTCAAGCTCAATATAGAAAGTTACTGGAATAACTGGTGATTTTGAAAAGGCAGAATAACTCCTTCCAAACAAAGCAACTAAATTTTATAAGCGTTTCAGCTTTTGTTTCAGGTCTCTTGTAAAATGGTAGGGAATAGGACACCAAGAGAGCACTGAAACAATACTGAAAAAAAAGCAGCTTTAAATAACAACCAAGTCCTGAATTTTAGAGATTTTTCTTCTGTGGAATTATGTTACTTCAAGCTGTTAATTTGACCATTTGTAAAGGTTAATTAGCACTGAGATGGCCCATAGTGTATACAGCCTCATGCACTAAACACAGTGATGTAATCCAGAGTGATTCAAAGCCCAGTGGAGTAACTGGGAAGACTCTTTTAACTCTTTTTAACCACAGCAGGCCTAGAATCTTTTCTTTCTTAAACATCATGTTTTTACCCTCATTTGCCAGCACTACGGTTTGGCATATTGATGTTCTCTTGGATTTTAGTGACTACAGATGGCTGCTGCAGAGAGCTGCATGAAGCAAACAAGAGCTTGGATTTCACTGTCTATTTTTTCCTCTCCTACCCCTTTTTATTTTTTTTTTTTTTTTTGCCTTGAGACAGAAACTAAGAGCTGTTCAGTGCATATATTGTTCCCACAGTGACAGATGCACTGGGAACATCTCACTACCAGCAACCCCTGGAGCTGCAGATACAGCAGTGCTGAGGTCTGTCATCTCAAAGAGGTCCTCAAGAGTGCCCAGCACAGTGGGCACCCTCATTTAAGTACTGCTTTAACATGTACATGCCTTGAACCTGTCAGGAATTGCATTTGCAGCAGAAAGCTCAAAGCCTGACCATTGCTTCAGGCCCTTCTCAGGACTAAGTTTTGCAGATGCATCCTGTAATGATGCATTCCCCAGCTGTGTGCTCCTGAGGCTCCTTCTCTCTCCTCAGTAACCCTCCTAGCCCACCTCAGTGGTCCTGCAAGGCCATTTTTCTGAGCTTTCCCTGCACAGTGCATAAGGAAGTCCAGCCCTGAGCGGGATAGCTGGGGATCCTGCAGCGTGGTGGGGAACCGAGGCACAGCCATATTCACTCACCCACCTTTAAACTGAGCCCCCCAAAAATATATTTGCCTAGTGTAATTGCTGCTTTCTCTGATATCCAGACTAATAAACAATAATATGATTTAGAGGCTCCTTGGTGCACTTCTTTAATACAGTTATGCAAATAATTTTATTAAAAGCTATCATGTAAAATGTATTTGCTAATCTCCACCCCTCCCTGGGGAACTGCTGCCATTCTCTGAAGGACCAGGGCTCATCACTACAGTATTTTTGGCAGTATAATTCTAAATTACAATTTAAGAAAACAATGCATGCCTTGGTTTCATAAAGAAGCCTGGTTCAAAACTTGATGAACTTATGAACTTCCCTGTAAAATTTTGGTTGTTGTTTCTTGCTTACACTTGAATCCAAGGACTCCCACATTGCAGAGCAGCAGGGTTTGCATTCAAGCTGTGGTATGGCACAATGATATAGGCTTATATGTGGGATTTGATTCCTATTGATTACATGTGCCGAGAGACTTTCAGCGAGACCCAGGTATTCTGCATTTTACAGCAGCAAACACATGCTATTTAGGATGGCTCCTCAGACTGTTTCTAAAGGACAGGCTCTGGTAAGTACTCCTAGATGTATTATGGAGTAGATACACATGCTCTGGGATGGTGGGTGAAGAAAACTGTGAGAGCTGTACTGGCATTGTATTTGGGGAATAACAGGATGGGCAGATCCTTCCATAAAGCCAGTGCTCAAAAGAACATGGTGTTTCCCAGCTGATAGATGGGGAAAAGATGATACTTTTCATACCAGCTGAATAACAGATGTTCTGTACAGTTTTAATTGAGCAAATCTTGCTTGTTGATTTGTCAGGGGTGTTATGATTAGATGTCTTAGACTATGCAGGGTACAGACATAAGCTGAAAATGGTTCACCTACAGCTGGGGAGAAAAATAGCAAACCCCAAATCCCCAAACTTTTACCTGCAGTTCTCCTTTATGAATGCCCATTATCTTTTTCTTATCTTAGGAAAAGAATTAATTGAATTCCTCCTGCTTCTCCTGGAGAAAAGGTTGCTCAAGTGTCAAAGTAAATATTTCTGCTTTATAGAAAGCATACAGAAACCAAGAAGATTTCCTAAAGTGATCATCCTCTGTTAAACTTCTCTCTTTCTGCAAGCAGAAAAAGCCAGTTATGCCTGACACAGTCTCTGCGCAAAGCTATTTGCTGTGCACATCCCCAGCTGGCAGGAGCAAATCTGACCTGCTTGACACTTGGAGCACTGGCTTTTGTAGTTGCATCAAGTAAATATGCCTCCTCATATTCAGTGACCTCATTCTGAGTCAAAAACCATCACTACCTCTGGTACTTTGTACTTGAGTTCCCTCTACATCAACAAGAATTTTCTTTACTGAACACCCCAGAGAGTAACTGCAGGGGCATCAAAGATACCCTGCCCCTATTAATGAGACCTTGCCTTCAGAAATCATTATCATATTACCTGCTTCAAGAGCAGGTTTCAAGCAAATTCTTAGAATGCACTGATATAACTTGATAAGGCAGAATTTCCTCAGGTTGTTTTCAACCAAATTCTGTATGTTTCTCTGCTCTTTGATCTCCCAGCCCTCCCCCAGGCTTTCAAAATCATTGATCAACTGGTCAGTAGAAGCAGGAGCCTTGAGGATGTTGACATCCTAGTAGCTATCTGAAATTAGGAAGAGTACTAACATTTTCTTGGTGTTCCCCAAGGAAGGAAAAAGACATCTAAGTGCTCTCTCTTTTAAGGAGAAACCCAGGATTACATGGGGGTTGGCTTAAATGGTTCAACTCTAGTTGAGATGGCCCTGCTGCCTCCCTACAGGGAAAAACAATGAGGGGTTAAAGGCATGAAGCTCAAATATATCTCACTGGGAGTTATGTCCCTTTGGGATCTAAAAATGTACTCTTTTTGCCAAGAAGCTGATAGAGTTGACTTTCTTGCTTGTCATTATTTGCTCTCCCTTTCTACAGCCTCCTTTGTCAAACTAAGTTAATGAAGCTAGTAATTGATATAAATGATAAAAAACACACTCAGGAGCTCCCTGCACT
Source organism: Corythornis vintsioides (assembly GCA_025447755.1). Taxonomy (NCBI): domain Eukaryota; kingdom Metazoa; phylum Chordata; class Aves; order Coraciiformes; family Alcedinidae; genus Corythornis; species Corythornis vintsioides. The sequence continues at coordinate 43,147 of JAOEGS010006433.1, read as the reverse complement.
GTGTCTCCAGCTCACTGGAAATCAATTTGGAATCACTGCAATCTATTTGCAGCTGACTGAGCTCTCCATCTTTTGCATCTTGTTTATGTTAATTGTCACTGGAACATCATAATTGTCTTGTGTTTTTTGTGTTTTTCCTTTGTTTTTTTGTTTTATTTATTTGGCTTTGTTTTTGTTTGGTTTTTCTCCCCCCCCCTCCCCCCCCCAGAACTATACAAAGAGAGATACAGTTTTTATCCCTAAAGCTACATTTCCTCCAAGTTCTCCATTCCCATTAGGAGCTGGAGATATTTCATCAGCAGCTAGCAGGGCAGCAAAGAGGAGTTTGCCACTTTCCAGCATCATAATGAGAACTGCCCTTCCCACTGAGCACAGTCCTTGGTTTCCAGATAACACACTGGAAAGGCAATCTATGGTTCACAGCAGCAGGAGGGGTTTAGCACTGGGGTCTGAGAGCCTGCTGATGTGTGTGGTGCTGAGGGTCACTCCTATCCAGCTCAGAATCCCCCCAGCAACATCGCCACCGAGCACTGTGCTTAGCTGGAGGCAGCTGGTGCTTCTGTGAGGCTGGGCATTAGGAGGTGATGTAGCTCTGTCTGCTGTATCTCAGCCACGGGGACTTCTGTTCAGTTGCCCATCACACTCATGGCAAGACAGGCCAAGGCTCTAGTGAAAATGTGACAGCCACACACCAAGACAGCTGGGATGCTTTGTCACAGGTCACCATCAGCCACAGCTCCAGTCTGCAGGACCAGCTGTGTTGTGTTGTGAAGGAGAAGTGATGCACTATATTGTAAAATAAGCCTGTCTTGAGCTCTATCATATAGGAAGAGCAAGGAAGAAAAAAACCCAAACCATCCAAATACAACTCTCCAAAGGCTAAATCTATAACTATGCAGAGACTGTCCCTGTATGAATGTAGGAGTTACAACATCTTTGTGAGTGTGGTCCCTTACTTGCAGTGAGAAAAGATCACTGCATTGGCTTCATGGCATCTTTCCTCCTGTCCCTCAGCCACCCAGTGAGCCTGCAGAGGGGCAAGCCAGGCATAAGCATGAACCATTAGCATGAGCTCCACACATGCAGAGCCAGGGGTGTATGGTCCACAGACAGATGGGTTAAGGTCAAATGCACTTGTGAAAAAGGTCTTTTAATAAAAAGAAGTGAAAGGTTGGGGATGGGGTTCTGAGGCAAGCTTTCAACCAACATACTCCTCAGCAACTGGATAGAACTCTGGAGGAAGTAAAATAGAAATAATCCAAATGTCACATGCAAGAGTTCACTATGAGCTATATTATCAATTAGAAATTACTTTCCTAGTTGCTATATACAAATTATTTCAAATCATTAAGACAAAAGCCTTCAACAGTCAGCTTTGGAATGGTTTCCCCTCAATTATCAGATCCTTTTAAAATTCAACATCTGTTGTTAATATGCATAACCTAAAAAAATTAAAAATAAATTTGAAACCATCTGAAGCACTAGACACAGCATATGGTAGACCTGTTTAATCTTAACAAGTCAATAATATTATCATTGTGAATCACTCCTTCATTAAAACATGTATTCATGTCTGGTGTATAAAAGAATGTTTATTTGCAAAAGCCTTTTGTACCACCCGTGCAATTGTCAGTTGTCACAGTTAATTCTAAATTGTTTTGACAGTACCTCCTCTTGGAAAATTGCCACAGACTGAGCATAGACAAAATGCAAATCATCACTGGTCAAAGTTCTAGCAATGTCACCAACAAAGCACAGGGAAGCTTTTAAAGAGCTCTGTTTTGCTGTAGGTACAAAACCATGGGTTTCTTTATTTTCAAGGCATTATAGAAGGCACTGTTCCAAACACTTCTCACCCCCCAAAAAAGTTGTGTACAGGGTCCAACAAGATCTGCATGTTTTCATCAGGTAACAATAAGGGAAGAATATTATTAACTAAGAAATATGTTTTTCCCCTGAAACAGTTTTACCTCCTCCTCCCACGTACATTAAGTAAAAATTCTTGAATTTCAGGCGACTAATTTTCGTGCAAAGACATCTCCCTTCAGCCAAGTATGAGGCATCCAAAGCAGAGATGCAGGGTTTTAAAATCACATCTTCACTTTGCATCCTCAGTGGTGGCTGTCAGCTAGTTCAGCTCAGAGGAAAACTTATCTGCACATTAGCACTCAACATTATGGGTAAAACCTCCTGGTGCATTGTACAAACAATCTGCCTGGGGTGCTGTCAGTGCTCCTATGGATGCACCCCTCTGACAACATTTAAGTCTAATTTGTAGGTTTTTTTCCAGATCTGCTTTCCAAGGATTTAAACATAAGTCATAAAGTAACAAAGAGCCCCAGGTTAAATAGATTTTTCTATGCATGTGAATTTATTACCAACTTAAGTAAAGCCTACCAACAACAAAAACACCCAAAAAATAACCCACCAAAACACCCTCAACATGTAAAAAAAAGTATTAACATAAAAAATGTAATTTTTTAAATTAACTTTTAACAGTAGTTAGAAGGTATTTTAATAATTGCCCACCACTGAAGAAGGTGTGTGCAAGTGAAATATTTGGTAGCTTTCTACAGCATTATAGGTTTTCTGAGTGATCAGAAAAGCACAGATTTGAGGGCAAGAGGAAAACAGAGGATTTTTAGTGCTAAAATGAATTATCTGGACAGGCTAAATCTGCAATATGATTTTCAGACACAGCCTAATTTACAGCACTAGCTATGCTGGAAATAGAGATAATTAGGTGAGTATTTCCAATTCTCACATAAGGTATTTGAAAACAGAAAAGTTGAGTTGAGGAAAAGCCATACTGGATGCGGTGGTTTGACCTTGGCTGGACACCAGGTGCCCACCAAACTGCTCCATCTCTCCCCCTCCCCCCTTCCTCCTCTCAGCTGGACCAGGGGGAGAAAATAAGATGAAACTCTTAGGGTAAAAGCAGTTTAATGGAAAAGCAAAGCAAGGCCATCTGCAGAAAGAAAAGAGAAAGATTTAATCTCTACTTCCCATCAGCAGGCACTGTCTGGCCCCTTTTCCAGGAAGCAAGGCTTCAAATGCATAGTGGTTGTTCTGGAGGACAAGCTGATGCCTCCTCTCCTCCTTTTTTCTAGCTTTTATAGTTCAACTCCTGTCATATGGTATGGAATATCCCTTTGGTCAGTTTGGTTCAGTTGTGACCTCTCCCAAGATATTGTTCACCCCATCCCACTGCAGGGTGAATATTGGAATCCAGCCTTGGTGTTGTGCAAGGCTTGCCCAGCAGCAGCCACAGCATGAGCATGTTAACACCTTTCCAGCTCTCAGTGCAAAGCACAGCACTGCAAGGGCTGCTGTGGGAAAATTACCTCCAGCTCAGACCCAATACACTGGTACAGGAATAGTCTTAAAAATAGTCTTAAAAAAAAAAAGCAGCAAGCAGAGACAAAATGGAGAGTGTCAGTTCAGCCTTCTAAACCTGAAGCTATTCACACTCAAATATTGAGGCTGGAGGCAGTGGATAAAAGTGGTACAGGGATACACTCAGTTTTCCAATTCACCTATTTCAAAATAGTTTCAAGGATAGCAAATCCCACAGATTACCCTAAACTGCAGATATCTGAAACATGGATCTGCAGTTTGTTTTCACCTTTTATTGCAAGAAGTTTAACTATTGAGTAGCAACAACTGTCTCTGTATTGTTTCTTCTTAAAGGAAGCCCAGAGACTTAATCAAGCCACTATGTATTTCTGCTGTGGATAACAGTTCCAAAGTTAGCTTTGAAGTTGTTCTCCCCAAGATTTTAATTTCACATTCACAGCATAACCCAGGGATAGAAAACAGCAAGCCACGTAAACAAAAACTCTAATACCTCATTTACAGTAACTAAACATTTTAAAAATAGACAAAAATCATGTGACAGAGGACTATTGGAAGCTTTGAAGTACTCTTTTTAATCTTTGCATAGCTAGAAATGTTTTCTGTGAAACCACAGCTCTTGTGACCTGAGATTTATGCCTTCTGTGTTTGGTCTCAGCAGCCCCAGAGCACTGATGCACCCAGGGAGAGCTGTACTCTTTTAGAAAATATTCTATCCTTGAGAGCTGGGTACTACCACTTTTCATCACTATGACATGTTTCAGTAATTGCTGAAACACAAGGAAGAAATTACAACAACAAAGTACAGCAGAGTTTAGCTGTGCTAATTTCTTTTAACTGTTAATTTATTTTACTAATGGCTAAGAATCCAACAGACATCTATTTATCCACTGAATCTCAACCCTGCACAAATATTTCCCAATAAGCTCTAATTAGCCATTTGGGAATCCACTGGGGAGTAATAGTTTAATTTAGTTCAGAACAAGCAGCAGTGTGGATAAGTTGTCACTGAAAGCTGTGTCACATCTGAAAAACAGAGAGAAGCCTAAAAAGAACCTATAGTGCCTGTGACTCAGAGCTCTTAAGTACTGTGATATGCCTGGTTCTAAATAGCTCCTTCTTCTGAAGTATATTTGGACAAACTGCCTGAACAGATGGAGCAAATACAACTTACTCCTCAATGGTTACACAGAGCAACAACAGCTACAGTTACATTTTGGGATGCTCTCAGGTACCCCAGAGCCTTAGTCCCACCTCCATCCATATCAGTAGTAGTCTTGATTTCAGATTGCAAGAACAGGAGTGTTACAAGGGCCCCTACTCTTCCTTTCCCTACACTAGAAGTAAAATAGATACAGCTTCCAACCTAATAGTTTCCTGTTCTATAATATTCCCAAGTTAATTTTTTTTCTTTATACTGAAGACCAAAAATTCTCACAATGCAGCAATACCCTTCTCCATGCACATTGTTCAGTTCTAATATATGCAAGAGCTCAAGATAGGAGACATCTCCTTACAGGTATAGCACATAGAAGATTGGAAGAAGATTGGAATCTATGAGACATAAATTACAAAGTGAAGCATAAGGATATAGAATGATCATCCTAATCCAGAGTTGACACAAACATTAGATCAGAGCTAGTCAGTAATCAAGTATCTCTTCACAAGAAACTAATATCCTTCAACATTCCTTCCCTTCAATATTCAGCAGTAATACACTTAATAAGATATTTTGGTAAACAAAGATCTAGTCATTTTATTAAGTGTATTAGTGTACTAGTGTACTAGATCTTTACCAAAATATCTTCCTAAGTCAGTCATTGTTTCTCTGGAACCTGCTAGCCAGTTGCTTTCTTACTAATTGTTTTTACATTGGAGAAACAAATCCTGTTTTCCCTACTCCCCAGCAAGCCTTAACTCCTATTTCCTAAGACGACTCAACCCCGTTGATCAATGTGGTGTCCTCCTCCCAGCACCACCAGTTGGCCCTCCAGCACTTGACTCAACCTGGCAAGCAGGGCCTTTAAGTAGGGCACACAGAGACCCCATGTAAACCCCTGGCAGTATTGCTGCAGGCTGGGTTACATGGGAGTGTTCTGCAGATAGTTCTGGCTTATTAAACAAGTTTTACAAGATTGCATTATTAGTAGATACTATTAAATTAAGTCAGTTAGAACCCACATATGCAACAGAGTGAATAGAAAAACAAGCTGATACTGGTAGAAAAGCCTATTAAAACAGAAAAAAAACCCAACCCCAAAACAAAAACCAAACAAAACCTAAAATAACTCTCTAATCTGTTAAGAAAATAAATACTGAATAGAACAAATGAAAACTTATTGACAATATTTGAAGGAGGCATGAAGGAATTGAGATTCCACTTAATCTTAGACCTCTTATTTCTACTGGAATACTAAAATGCTCTCCCCAATATTGGAGTGGGATGTGAACCTTTTCATAGATGTTAAGTTTCATCCTCATGGCTTTATTAACACCTTTTTTGTTCAAAAACAGTCTCTTGTTCCTACTGATATTACCTCATCTATTTCCCCTTTCACCAGTCACTTAAACCAAGCAATTAGAAGATCACCTTAACTTCCAACTCTGTAGTATATCTTCTGCTTGCAAATCTTTGACTTGTGTAAAAAGCTGTAGGACAACTGCACCAGCTGTCACGCAGCCTCCCACCCGTATGCCTGTGAACTGTCTGAGCAAGAAGACAGATCAATACTAATTAATGGTCCCCTGGAAAGTAAATGATTGTTCACAGTGTGCAGTGTAGCAAGGAATCCTGTAGGCTATTTTTGTCTTTGATTTACCACACCATATAAACAGGGGTTTATACATGTAGCCTGGAACCTAGAATCTTCTCCTTATAAAGGTCACAGCTTCTGTTGAGAAAAAAGTAGCCTACAAACCCAGGAGAAAAGCTGGGGTATTTATTAATTTATTTATTATTAAGCAGCAGCTCCTGAGGATTAGAGCATGTTAAAAAAATAATCCACAAAATACTCTTGAATACCTGTATTAACCTCCCATTTCCTTCAGGAAGGATGCTTTTCTGTTATTTGGCCATTCTCTCTGGCAACTAGAGCTAGAACAAGATATCTAGAATAAGAGAAAATTAAGTTAAAAAGCAGAAATATTGGCTAGTGAAGGCTCCCAAGCTATGGCAGAAAATTTTGTGCCTGCACTGAAAGGTTTATCACTGTGCTGAATCAATTAATATAGCACTGGCCTCATGTGCAACTCAGAGGGAAGATTCCACACTGACTGGTTGTAGGAAAAGGATTTTTTTAAATGTCAGGCCTTTTAATTACAGATAATCACACAGTAACTCCAGCTGTCCGGAAATGCATTAGTACCATTAGTAGAGGCAGCTTCTTGCTTTACTGGAGTCCCTTCCAGCAAGGTTTGTTCTCACAGAACATGAGCAATTTTGTTTAATTGCTCTGTGAGAGTACATGATGTTAGGAAATGGATCATTGTACACTGGCTCAAATGCATGTTTGAGTGCTGTGCTGCATGAATGTCACTTCATTATAAGCATACATCATGAGTTTTGTTCAGAAAACAGTATCCTGGGTTGCACTGATGATTTCCTTCATTTTGCAACACCATAGGAAAAGACTGGCTCCTGTTCTACTCATTTCCTATAATCTTGGATCCCTGTAATTTCTATTTGTACTCCATCTCTTATTTGTGCAGTTAATTACCCCTGGCAAACACACATCCTCCTGCTTGGTCCTCTAAGGTTCCACCCAGTGTTCTCGTACTTTCTCCAACTTGCCCAGCTGAAGAGTTTCTAGCTCTATCCTTAGCATACATATGTCTCCTCCTAACTCAGTGTCTTCTAGAACTTTAACACCATAACTCTCTACTGAACCTATCAGGTCATTAATAAAAACATTTCAAACAGCCAACTTCATGGCACTTGTCTGAAGAGCACATGAATTACAATCTTATTTTGACCATAAGCCACAGATAACTGCTATGCTTTCATTAGTTCAGCCTGTGCTAGATCAGAGTTTCACGTAGAACATAACTTTTCTACCTTTTAAATAAGGTATCAAAGCCCATTTTGTGAATTTTTTTAGACGGTGTTTTTTGCTTTTCTTTCCATACTGACCTGCAACCTGTATATAAAATAGATGTTTGTTCTGAGAGAATTTACAGTTGACAAATCCTTTGTAAATCTTATTTCTTTGTTTTCTGTCATATCTCAAAGACTTTGTGCTTTCCAAGGTTTTTGTGGCATTTAAAGGTAGGCTGACTGACAGATTTGCCCTTTTCCAGACTTCTGATGCTTATTTACACTCCATGACTTCTCTAAGATAACCCCAAGTGGTTCTGACATTACTTCTGCCATATTCTTTTGCAGTATCTCAAGATAAAGTCCATCAGGCTCAGACAGCATGAAAACTTTTGAGTTCTCTGGATGTATCAATTACTCCTTGTGTATTTGGGGACTTACCCTACTGCTCTGCTGCTTCCTTTTGAAGGGAACTTTTCTTATATAGAAAGAAAACTTTATTCTTCTAGGAAGATATTTCCATTTAAGCAATAATAGAAAAGGAAAGCAAAACAAACGTCCTTTAAAAAAAACATGAAATGAGAAGGATTTTTAGTGTTTCTTTTGTGCATGGCCTGATCCTGCTCTCTTTAGTAGAAAATAAGACTTCAGCTGTGCACACAAGAACAGATCAGTTGTTTCTCTCCAATTTTGGCTTTTACTCTCAGCCTTGTTGTGGGAGAAATCCAGGCACAGTACCCACTTTGATTCATTGTGCCACAATCTGTCAAACATGTACAAACACCCACTGTCCCCCATGGTGTTTGGGCCTGCCCTTTGGACCTTGGCCACCCAGCAGCACTGTCAAAGATGCTGCCTTGGTGAAGTCAGGTTCTTCTGAAACAGAACATGAAAAAGGGAAGGGAAGGATAGAAAAGGCACATAGGAAAAGATAAAAGAGGATCATATTCCTCACACTTACTGCTCAGGATGTCATAAAATGACTTGACTCCTTTGAATTTGCCTTCAAAGACACTAGTGGAAGATCTTTCAGTCTACCAGTCCTCTGGTAGATACAGGGCTCTATCCCTTGTTCTCTCAGAACTCTTAGTTGAAGACACCAAAACTAGGCAGAGTAGGACAGCATACTCTTTTATCTTGTTTAACCATGAACTTAATTCAGTTTCTTTACTGAAGTTTTATTAACCCATAGGTTTACAGGGCTAAGGTAGCCACCAGTGATTCCTGGGCCAGTGAAGGGTAATCCAGGTGGTAGTGCAAGAGTGCACCATCCAGAGGGTTAGAGAGACCTAAGACTGAGTCAATGTTAGTAAAAATATTACTATGAATTACAGCACAGCAGTAAATCCTTCCTAGACAGGTAATTTACTTTTCAACCCAGATCTTTTAAAGCTTTTTTTACATAGACCCCAAAATACAAAACAGAAATGCAGATGCAAAAAAACCCCATACAAATAGATAAATGAAAAAGGGGTGGTTCCATTTTAAGGGACTGTAAACAAGCTCTGGCAAGTCCCTCCACATTCAGCAACTTACAAGATTGTAATGTTAGTCACAGTAATTAAAATTAAAGTTAAAATACTGACCAATCTCACAACCTGCTTTCTCAATGAAGGGTTTTTCTGGGGTATCCCAACAACAAAACAAGGGCATTTAAAAAAAAAACACCAAAAAAACCCCAACCAAACAGGGGCCACAGGCTCATTAACAAATACAGACTTAAAGTGTGATGTTGGAACAGTTCTGTTAAATTTGCTCACCCTAAGAAGCCTTTATGTCTTTCAGACAGTTGTAGCAGACCTTATATTTTCAAGTTTACTCAGCTGAGTACTTTAAGCTATTTTGTAACATGTTTTTGCACTAATGCTTTAAGAGCTTTTCTCCTTCTAGCTGTGAACAAGTGGGGTTCCCCACACGTTTTCAGCTTATTAACCACAAAACTAGACTTTTCGGGACTGCAGGTATCATACGTAGTCGATATCTCTTAATACCCTAAACTACAGCTACCTGATGTTTTGGCATCTAAAACTGTCCGGCTTCTGCCCTCGAAGCAGCCAAGCGAAGCCTTAGTCAAGCGATAGGTGCTCTTTCACTGCCACCTTGTGGACATGACCAGCAGTACTCGAGAGGTGGCAATGAAAGAATTAAACTAACTTGTAATTTTAGTAAACAATATTCAACAGATCTTTAATTTCTGCCATCAAAAAAAAAAACAAGCCTCACGTTATGTATACCCTGTTGAACTCAATGTAGAGATTTTTCATAGACCTCTAATGTTTTTAGTAATTTAAGACCAGTTAAAAGTCTAATGCTATGAGCACCAGGAGGTAACTATGGAAAATACACTTGCAGTTACACACACCAGAGGTTTGTCTGAGGTGTTACAAATGTACAGAGAAGTTCTAGCATTTCTCTACTTAAATACAAAATACTTATAACAAAATCTTTTTATCAAGGCCTGTGGTAACAGGACAAGGGATAATGTCTTTAAAGTTGGAATGGTTTAACCTCTGCTGGCAGCTAAACATCACACAGCCACTTGCCCACTGCTTCCCCCACAACCTTTCCCCACCTTGTCCTATAGGATAGAAAGGAGAAGCAGATGGAAGAAAAAGGTGAGACCCCAGGGGTTGAGATAAGGGCATTTTAATAACACAAATAGCACAGAAAGAAAACAACATTATTAATGAAATGATAGACAAAGCAAATGATAGAAAACACAAGACTGTACCTCTGTACTGGAGATGCCACTTTCCCTGTTCTGGTCACACTGCAGCCACACACTGGAGCAAGTTGTAAACAGGCTCCCTCCCTCCAGCCCTCCCCTTATATAGGGGCAGGACTGTGTATGGAGCAGCCCATTGGCTGGTTCAGCTGCTTGTCCTGGCTGTGGCCCCTCCCACCTGCAGCCCCTCCCCTCTGCTTGGTCAGCAGCTGCTGGGGATAATCAATCAATGAACCCTAACTGAACCCAGGACCTAACTGAAAGAGGGTACATATATATTAGATATAAGGAAGAATTGTTTTACAATTTTTTCCAGTGATGAATACTGGAGTGGGTTCCCTAGAGAGGTGGTCAATGCCCCATCCCTGGGAACATTCCAAGTCAGCATAGATGGGGCTCTGAGCAACCTGCTCTAGTTGAAGGTGTTCCTGCAGGGGGATTATATTCAATGGTCTTAAAAGTCCTTTTCAACCCAAACTGTTCCTGATTCTGTGCTCAGGGACATGGTGAAAGTTTGAACATGAAAAGGAGGATTTTTTTGAACATCACACATCTCTGTGCAATACTCACATGAACCACCTTTATTCTTATACAGATTCAATTGTCCTGTTGTCCTTCTGCAGACTTCTGTGTGTGTATCTGGTGGGAAGTACTCTGAGCATTCAGCCTGTTTCTGTAAGTCAGCTAGGGACAAAATTCCTCCAGTGATGCTGGAGTAAGTGAACCCACCAGTGAAAACAACAGTGGTGTTCCCCCAGCATCAGCTGCCAGGCAGAATTCAATAGGGGACAGAGCTGAGCCCATTGAGCTGGTGGCCCCACATCTCTGTGCAGCTTGTGTACACCAGGCACTATTACATCCACTGTTAGGTTCCATTCTTCCTTTAGTTTACTAGGGATTGCAGAGAGGACCTTCATTCCTCTTCTTTTCTACAGACCTCTCCCCATTTGGACCAGAACTGAGCTCTTAAGATCACCTATCTAGTTAAGAAACATAGGGGTTTTTTTTCTGGGTATTGGGCCTGGTTGTTTTGATTTTTTTTTTAGAAAACACTGGGTTTATTTAATAAAATTGGGGTGGAAATAGGCAACTGTTCTTGGTTCTGACCAAATATTACTGCTACATACATGCAGTGTGCTTCATTAATTAATTAAGTGTATTTTGTACCTAGCCCTCTTGCTTTTTGGACAATTTAAAATGATCACCCAAGAAATGCCTGTCTCCAGCAGGTGTCACTGGAGGCTACAGAATGGACAAACTCCACCAAAACAGGGATCTAATTCCCTCTCACAAGGTGCCTCCTGGCCAGGAGAGAGTGAATGCTACATTCTACAAGGAAATGTAATTGTAAGAGAGACAGGTTACTTAATTTTTTTGAAGTAGAGTTCAAACATTTTCAATGTGGAATGCTGTGACTGTCCAAAGGGGACATTAATGGAGTGGAAGTCGAGTCATTTATTGAGGGACAGTAGACTAAAAGCAATGGTGATGAGTAACAGCTGAACAGACCTATAGAGATCAGCTCTAGCATGGTACAGGGATGGGGATTCATGAGCTTTGGTATAGCTGGAGTCAGCACTTCTAAAAATCTATGGCTCAGCTTCATGACATTACAGAAATATTGAGCTCCTAGGCACTAGATTACATTTGCACCAGATTCCAGCAAAGACTGGGCTTCTGAATACTTTTTGAGGCTTGTTGCCCAAATGCCACAGAGTGACTCATGACTTAGAGTTGTCAGTTAATCACCCTTTTGAAAAAATAGGTAATTGAATGCTCATTTGTCAAAGTAAGAGATGAGAATATATTGTCATCTTGCAAAGGACAAAAAGAGCTTTATATTCTCCGATGTCCATGCTAAGAACCTTCCACAAAACATTTATTGAGACACCTCACTGATAAGAGCTTCCCTCACTTGGAGAGAAACATTTAAAATGGCAGCAGTAGCATTTCTATGAGGCCACTCAAATAACAGGTACCACACAATGGCAATTTTAAACCACTGCTGTGGTGTATTTCCCCTGAAGATTTTATCAAAATAAGTTCCTCCATATCACTTGACGATCGTGATGCCTCAATGCCACTTCACAGGAACATTTTAACTTTGTTGAATATTAACAAGGGGTGAATCCACCTATCTTGTGTGAATAAAACATTTTGTGTGATGATTTATTAACAAGTTCATCACCACACATTTTCAAAGCTTTTCATGATCCTCTATCAATTAATCCATTCACCTATTCAGAAAAGCAAATTTATTAAAACATGCATCCATTATTGAATAACGACACTAAAAGTCTTTAAAGACACTTGGACTAATACACAAAATCATTTTCTATTAACATCAAGTATTGCAAAATTAAAAAAACCCCACCAATTTAATATCCATTATCTTAATTTACAATTCTCTAGCAAGAGAATCTCATGTTCATTTATTCCTAGATCTATAATTAAAAGCTCTGACATAAATTCCCAGCATCTTCATGTCTATTGTATTTTATTCATTAAGTTGCTTCAGAATTCAGGGGAAGACATTACAGATGATTCCTGATGTATTATGCATTATGTATTTTTTCTTGAAGTAGATTCAATTAGGGTTACTAAATTTATCATTAAGAAAGATTCAATAAAGTATATAAGGAAATAATTTGGAGTTGGCTGTAAATAAGAACCATTCTTACTCTCACACAGGAAATTACTGAAATCTATTGCTGTCACTAGTTTCAATAAAACCCAGGAGATGGTCTGTTGGTGTTTGGCATCTAATAGTGCCTCTCTATGTCCAGTGCCACCCTTTACTTTTATAACAAAAGGCTTATTTGTTAAAAGTGGCAATGTGCCACTTCCAAAGTACTAGAGATTTCTTATAGGATCCTCTCCAGTGACAAAAGGGATGAGATTTGGGGTGACAAACTCAGGGAGAGCAGCTGTGGGTTTGGTGAACAAGGGTTGGTCAGCCAAGGGCTGCTCTTTCTTCAGGAGAGTTATACATAAGAGGTCCTATCCCTGCAAACACTGGATTGTGTTTCAAGGCTTTTGGACCTGAACTAAGGCTCTTGGACACCTCTATGGAGCCAACATGCTGGGGACCCTAAAAGGCCTGACAATATTTTATAGGGCAGAACTTTGCAGACCCCCCAAGCAAGGAAACAGTTCTGTAACAGCAGTCGTGTGAATCACTTACTAAATGTAGTATCATGAGTTTGAGAACAGATTTTCCCAACACCATACTTACAAACTTAGCCTTGATGGGGAAGAATGTGACTCACCCAGGGAGGAACTCTGCATGTGTGTAGGGCATCCAGCTAAGGAGGACATCCTAGCAGCCAACATTGAGCAAGTATGTTAAACAAGATGCCAGAGCTAGCCTGCTGTATGGAATAGCTTACTGAAATTTTCCTGTGGCCAAGAGCCACAGAGCACGTGCTTCAGGGACAGAATGCATCAGGAAACTATGCAGCACACTTTGCAGATGGGAGGAGAGGAGGATATCCCCAGGGTCCCCAGGCTGTGATGTGGGCTGGATGATATGTGACAATGTTCTCTCCAGCAGTTCCCACTTTGTGACCCCAGCCAGGCATTCAGGTTAACTGGTAGCTGCTGTATTGACCATCTGACACAGACCTGGACTTGGAAACCAGAACTGTTCACAGCCCATCACTGCAAGCTGACATCCCAGCAGTGAAGAGGGAAAATAAATACAGGAAAATCCCAGCTACTGGAGATGGTTTACTGTGAGGATGTACCACTTTGGTTTATAGATGTCACATCATGAAGTAATCTATTGCTCTCATTTTCTAGCATTCAGTTGTGCTTCCATCTACCTTGATGAGGTAATCAAACCATGTTGTAAGAGTAAGCTCTAGCACAGCACTGTGTATATCCACATGTTTAGGGGAAACTATTTTTTTTTTTTAAACATGTGACACTGATTATCTGCAGACACTTGATGTGCTTATGATTTCAATCAGCATTTTGTTCATTCATTGCCTCTTGGTTTATTGATTTATAAGCCCTTTAGAATATTATGATTAGTGCTAGCATTTTATTCTCAGTGGGGGTAAAATGGTATTTCATTATTAGCGTGTTAGAAGCTATTTCAGACTGACAGTTTGTTTTGAACCTGGGCAAGAAAAGTGACATTTATATTTGGAAGTGGAAGATTGACATAAAAAATATTCTGAAACATAATTGCAGTAAAGGCAAATGCAGAAGAAGATAGAAATTCCAGCTAGAATTTCTCAGGGCTCCTCTGCCATTGGTAACTAACTCCTGCTCCTTTGTCAGCTTAGCGTGATGAGACATAGTGGTGGTCCCTGCACCTCCAGGAGATGCAGGTTCGAGATTTTTATACATTTAGGCAGCTCAGTGTGGGGCTGTGAGAATATAAAACAAATGCTTGTACAGCCTGTCTTGGCTATCCCAGAAAGCTGCAGTGCTCTGATGACACCCTGTGCTGACAAAACTGAGGAGAGTGTCAGTGCTAGTGAAGCAGTTGATGTCCCAGAGGTGTTTATAAGCTTTGCATTTAGGCTGCCTTAGGTCAGCATTCACCAGGGTACCTGGTGCCCAGCTGACCCCTCTACCAGGTCTTTGCACCTCCTGCCTGGCTCCAGGAACCTTGTGCATGTCTAGATCCTAGCTTGGGATGTGCCAGGAGCCAGAGCACTTCATCTGCACTCTGGAGTTGTCAATATAAGCTCTTCCCATTTCTCTCAAGATAAACATTTATCTTACATTACAAAGGTGTCTTTTCTTGCCAGTGTCCATTCTCCCACACTATAAGAGGACTCAAGAAGACTTTACAGACTGAGTTGCTGGACTTCAAAAATAGATTGTAGTATGTTTGGTTTGTTTTATTTTTCCAAAGGATTTATTTGATTTTAGTGTCTGACACTCCATTACTGAGGTCTAAAGGAACTTTCCTTGTGATGGGTGTAAGAGCAGAGGCCAGGGCTGTGCTGAAGTGCTGGGAGTTTCTGTCTTGGCTCAAGAGATGGGGACATGCTGCAAGTTTCATACAGAAGTTAGGTACAATCTATTAGACATGGTATAAGGAATACACAGAGGTCAGCAATGAGTCAACATATTACATGAAAACAGTTGCCAAATGTGACCTTAATTGTTGCTCTCTTCTCTTTAGTAGAATGAGAAAAAACATCAATTTGCCACTATTGCATTTTTTATGTGTTGGATGATTTTTACAGTTATTTCTCAGAAGAATTTTTTTTTTTTTTTTACTGAAGTGCCTAAGATTTTGTCTGTGTAAGACCAAGAGCTTTAAACTATGCCAGAAAGCTCACATTTTTTTTCTGCCTGGACTTACTTGAAACTGCAGTATTATTAAATTCTTAGGATGAAATCCTAGACTCACTGAAGTCAACCGGAGCACTGCCTCTTATTCCAGGGAGGCTGAGATTTCAGATTTCTTCACAGTGCACTATTACTTTATCTTTCCTGAGCTGCTGTGTTCTGGTGGCCGATGTCATTACCTTGGACTGTTTCATATACCTGTGTAATGAATGAAGTAACAAAAAAATCTATTATCCATACATATTCCCTTCATAATAAAGGAAAGCAACAAAAAACAATAATTAATAATAAATTCAATTATACCTGAATAACCCAGAGAAGGTGTCTCAATAACTAGATGTATAAAAAACCATGAATATATTTGAGCCTAGAATTATTCAACTCCAGATAATGAAGAGCTGAAGGAAGCTGTATGCAATTAGATACAATTATGAAAGATATACAGGAAATTAGAGCTGTTCATAGATATTTTTCCAATTAACATTTGCCTTTCATTGGAGGAAAACCTTTAACTGGAAACAACCACCAGAATTATGCCTTGTCAAGCAAAATGCTGATTTCTTCTTTATTGAATGGGGAAACATAAAAAAAAAAGTAAATCCTCCCTAAAGTGGTTTTTGAGAGTGAGAAACTCAAAGACTGAAAAGTGTTTCTTGTTTCAATGAGAAAAATCAAAATTTCCATGAACAAGTTCCTGATGAAATAGTAGAACTTGTCTTTATCCTAATGATGACATCTGTTTGCAATAACACTCCATGCCAGTAAACGATGTTATTTTAACTAATCTATTGGCGTGGTGATGAAAGTGACAGTAAAATGTTGATATGGAAGCTAATTTCGTGTTTGGCCTTGAGATCCATCTTCACAGACACAGAATGAGTGCAGAAACTATTTTTGGCAACATCATAGCAATCCAGATTTAATTCTGACACTTCTCTGCCTTCCTAATATCCAAGGAAGACATTTGTCTGTGTTTTCTATGTACATTTGCGAATGCCATTGAAATAATTTGCATCAGCAGTGAATTTGGAGCTAGAAATGTGACAAGAAGGTGCATCTGAGGAGGAGGGTACAGAAAGCTTGGGTTATGAATAAAAAACAGAGACAACTCTTCAATCTGTAACGTGCTTACTGAAATCTGGGAATAAGATGTCATTCTGAGTGTTTCTGTGAACTTTCAGCTGTGGTTTGTGCTTCTATGTTGTTCAGATTCATGATTTATACAGAATTATGCATATGTGTGGCATGCGAGGAACGAGAGGATGTCTCTACCCAATTCCCAGGGGAGTCCCTGCTGAAGGCTTTTGTGGTCCCTGCCATGAGTGTGCTTCCAGCAGCCCTTTAGAAGTGTATTTGACTTAAGTGTTTGTGAGTTATCAGTCAATTTAATACTCTTTAGGGTGGCCAGAGACTCCTCATAATTTTTTCTGGATCTAGCAAACTTTTTATTTAAACAAAAATAGCTCTGTAGACTTCATTTCGCAGTTGTGTAGCTTAATGTGCCACTGTCTTATTGTCTTCTGCTTTTTTGTTACTCACAGCCCTGCTTATGTTACAGGCTCCCTAAAAATAACCCCCCAAAAGACCACAACAAAATAAATAAAAAAAATGCCCACACTCCTCATCTGCTGAGACCACTGTGTGCCCAGATCCTGCAGTGGCAGGTGGGCTAAGTGACAGCAGCCGTGCCTGCACAGGGTAGCCCATGGGCCTCTGTGCCTCATGGCAGGTGGAACAGGCCACAGGGCCACGAGACATGGCAGCCAGGGCGGGGGTGGTGGGGCAGGCAGGTCCCTGAATGCTCTGGCACACATGGTGCAAGAGCCTGTGCCACCCATGTTGGCCCAGCCCGGCTGCAGCCTGCCCAAGAGGCAGCCATGTGGGTGGAAGGCAGGCGAGGGGTGGTGTGAACTGGCTTATGGCTGTTTCGTTTTGGAGGCTGCTTTTTCTGAGCGCCCTCAACACGGGACTTAATCATCAGCACTTCTGAAGCACTCATCGTTCTTGTCTCCAGGCAAGGAGCCTTGTTATTACCCTTTGAGAGATACCACATTCCCTCATTTCCTAGGGAAGGGGGCCTGCCAGCAGTATCAATACCAGCACCACTTGGTTTGTTTCAGATTAAAAATGTCTTTGGCGAAAATCTGTGCTCGTCTTCAGTGGGATCTCAACGTGGCCTCAGGAATAAACTCTTGCACTGGGCCACCAATGGTTACCTCCAGGGAATGCACTGGTGGTCACCTCCACTGAATGCACTGCTCTGCCTTTGCCAAGGGGAGGAAATACTCAGTGCCTGAATTGAGAAACCCTCCCTCTCAGGCTTCATGTTGCTCCAATGGTGGCAGAAGATGTTCCTGACATTTGCTGACTGCCCTGAACCTTCTTCTACGCGGGGCTGGATTGTGGTGACTCTGGTCCTGGGTGTAACGGCTGCCCCTGGGTGGTACAAGCCTGACTGGCACAGCTCCAATCTAATGCTGGATGAGATGCTTGGAACAAAGGGAAGTACCAAATGTTGCCTGCATGGCCTTCTGCGCAGCGCTGCCCACATCCCAACCTGCTCTGGGCTACAGATTCCAGCAGCAGAGAGTGCAGCAGGAACTGAATGAAAAAGCTGCACTTTCAGCAAAATTTGAATTTGCTCCTGTATTTCAGAGAGTTATGAGATGCACATACAATAACTATGTGTAGTCCTTAGAGGGATCCATAAACACTTCACGCCATGGCCATTTGCACAAGGAGACCATGGGATGTTGCAGTATGAAAAGGCCAGTCATTGAGGGTGAAGAAAATACTGTATAGATGTGATATCACAAGTTATATAATATCATGGCCAAATCTCTGCAGCTGGATATCATCAAATCAAAATTAGAAACTCATTGGAAGCAAAGGACAGTCTTTGCACAGATTGCCTATAAATCTGCAATAACTAGTTCTCCCTGGGCGTAACATCAAAAACATTTTTTAGTGTCTCATTAGTAAGAAAATTTATTGCTCAACTATTGAACTATGTCGATTTTTGAAAACATTGTGTGAATAATTCCAGAAAGCATGTGTTTGATTTGTATTCGTTTTGTGCCGCTGGATAGAAAAAGTGGCTTTTCCCCTACGATGAAATGACACTAATCGTGAAATTAAAAGGTGAAGCATGTCTACAGTTTCAGAACAGGGTACATTTTTATAAATATGCTAATGCCCTCCCTTCCCCATAAGTCAAACTAACATTAAGGAGTTCATATCCCAGCTGAGCTTAAAAAAAATAATAAATGGAAGGCCCAATTACAGTTCTGTAGAGGGGAAAAGAGCTCCTCCCAGCACTTATTATTTTTTCTTTGTGCTGCAGTGTGTTTTCCAGCTGTGTCTGTTGGCCAGTTTTGTGGCTCAAATAGACTGAAATAAAAGATTGAGAAACAGAGTAGAAGTTTAAATCAAACTCAGCATTGTCTGCCTAGGATGGGTAGATGGATGGATGGATGGATGGATGGATGGATGGATGGA
>JAOEGS010006433.1:0-24124 GCA_025447755.1 Corythornis vintsioides | reverse complement strand
GTTTAAATCAAACTCAGCATTGTCTGCCTAGGATGGGTAGATGGATGGATGGATGGATGGATGGATGGATGGATGGATGGATGGATGGATGGAAAGAGTTTCCAGGTACCTGTTACACCGTGTGGATTTATTGACAGTAATGTGTGTGCATGAGCTGGCTACAGGCAGAGTGTATCTTTTGTCAAGTTTGATCAATAGGGAGGGTAGAATAAGTGGCTCTGGGGATATTCATGAGCCTGGGCTGAAGTGTACAAGTGTCCTTTAAACCTGTGAGTGCTTAGTCAGGTGGTTGGTCCTGCACCAAGACATCTCCCTCAGCACTGCACAGCTGACTACAGGTGAGCAAAGCACACAAAGGCACTGTTATCCTTCACCAGAATATATCCCTTGCTAGATTTTCCTTTGCAGACAACTGCTGGTCAGCAGGTCTGTAAGATGAAGGAAATCCCCTGTGCTTAAGGATCTGTGATGCTCTGCTGGACCTGCAGGTCCCTGAGTCCAGGGCACAGGGGCAGCAGGGGCAAGAAGGGGCACCACGGGGTCTGGCACAGCCTTTGGGGCAAGCCCAGTCTGGACAGGCCAGAGGCTTGGCTGGCGTTCAGGTTTGGAGTTAGCTGTTAAGCAAAGAGGTGGACATACAAGCAGAGCAATTTGGAAGCATGACCTGTTGATTGCTTTTATCACACTGTTAGCAGGGGTCCTTCCTTTGCTTCAGTCTCGTGCTCTCCCTTCTTCCCCAATGTGCTCTGTAAATGCAAACGACTATCTCTTCTATCAAGGAATTTATACTACAGGAAAAAGAAAAGGAAAAGAAGAAACTGAATTGGAAAGTCCAAGTGATCTGGTCAGGGTTACTCACACCTCAGCAGCAGAGTCAGAAATAAACTCAGGCTGAGGAATCACAACATGATGCCCACCAGACTATGGAAAATAAAACTAAATTCCCAGCTGTCTCTGCAAAGTGACTTCTTTTTTTTCAGAATCAAAAAATAAAATAAAAGAAATAAATGAATCTATGTAGCATTTGTAGTATATAATTCTTTCTCATGAAATCCAGCCACAGAACTGGGGAAACCACAAAAAAATAGGCATCATTATGGTAAAGCCCCATTCAAATCTGTGAGTGGGTACTTCCAAGCCCTGCCCTGTAAATGCCTGTACTGGCATCACTGGTGCAGACAAAGCAGCTGGCAATTTGGAAGGCCTGATGGAGCAAGCTGCCCCTTCCTAAAGAGATGCTTGAGGCCAGTACTGCAGCTGTTCTGGCTCTGCTGCTGGCACACTGTGTCCTGGCTGGCAGAAGGTCTGTGGTGCAGGTGAGCTTCCTCCCACCCTCAGATGGTTATACAGGAAGCACAACCAATCCCAGAGCTGCAAATATTTCTAGGCCAACACTTCCCACTCAGCACTGTTGTTTTGAATAAGAGGTGCCCTCCCCAGCTCTGGAGGACATGGGGAAGAGGGTACCTCCCAGAGGAGGTGAGCCTCTGGCTCCAGCAAACCTCCCCAGAGCACCTCTCTGGCTCGCCTACAAAGGCCTCTGAGCTGGGCTTCAGAGGACACCAGCAGTGCTCCCCCGCTTTCTTCCAGCTGTGCTGGGAAATCTCTTTCCCAAACATTCATGGGAAATGAGAAAATACAGGCACAGCCCTGGTCTTCAGTGGAATGGAACTGAGCCCCCCCGTGACCCTGCTCTCCCACGCCAGGCCCCTCAAGCCCAGCTTTACGGGTGAGAAGGATCAAAGTGCTCCAACTGCTCCCATATGGTGAATGGCCGTATACGTTGTGTATAATTGCACACAAGCATCCCCACATCCATGTTCGGTCTCTATTAAAGATGCTGGGCGACAGCCAGCGTCGTTTTCCCAAGGCAAGAACATCTCCAGACGTCATGACAATGGCACTGCACTCTCACGCACATCCCAGAAGCCATGGGGGGATGGCACATGGATCCCCAGCCTGGCCATGGCACAGTATCCCCTCTGCTGCCCACTGTCCTGCCCTGAGGGGCTGGGACACAATAATGACTGTGGGCAGTGGAGATCTCCCCTAGGACACCAGTTGGGAGAGGTACCTTTCAGCCACAGGGTGGCATCTGATGGATGTGTTTGTGGAAAGTTAACACTGTTCTGGTGAATTCAGAACTGGCCTTTTTAAAAACCAATTTTACTTCGTTAATATAACTCCTCAAAGGGGATGTTTGCTTTATATTAAAACCATACAGAAAAAGGAAGAAAATAATCCATTCAGTCACTTATTTCAGGCTGTTATGACCCTTTTTTAAAGCAGAGAACTATACATTGGATGCTTGGGTGTACGTTGCAGCCCTCAGGGCAGGGTCCTTCACCCCTCGGGTGCTGGTGCAACACTGGTAGCAGCAGAAGCATCATCTGCAGCTGGAGATTCCGGAAACAGGAGTTCCAGGCAATGAGAACGAGCAGATCTGCTTTAAAGACTGAACTCCCTCTCTGGAACACAATCCTGCCTCGCTGTCTGAGAAAGCTGCCCTGCAGAAGCTGTCAGCAGAAGCTGCCATCCCCACCCTGCGCTTCCCCTCCCTTATGAAAAAGAACACACAACCCAGACAGGGTCTGGGGTTAACTAGGGATGGGGAAGATCTCTCATGGTTTGAATCCAGTGGGATTCAGTAGGGCTGAGGAGCTGGGAAGAGCGATCCATGCAGACAGCTCCTTCCAGCCCAGCTGCAGCGAGAGCCCGCTGGTGATCCAGGTACAAGGAGGCAGATGTTTCCTGTCACTAGCATGGAAAGAATGAGGGAGGAAAGAGTGAAAGTGAGGAGGGAAGGAGGCCCAAGACTGAAGCACATGTAATTTTTCATTTTTCCTTGTGTTCAAACAAAAGAATTTGAAACAACTTGGACATCCATAAAGAAGCCAGTCTTGGTACCTTAAGTGATGCTGGACTAAACTGAAAAGGAAATCCCATTTTCAAATCACAGTTCCCATTTTCAGCCTTACAGCAAGGTTCCATGATGGCCCCCAGAGGTGTGTGACAGGTTGTCTAGTTCAGTCTGACCACCCACCACCTCTGGATGGCTCCTTGCTATTTCCCAGGCCAGCAGTTACAAAACATAAGAAAGATTATTTTAACATCATCATCTTACCTGGGCAGATCAGTTGTGCTGTACTAGGCCACTATCCGCTGTCTTTGCAAACCTGCCAAGTTGCCATCCTTGATCATCCTGGGCTGGAAACAAGAAAGTTCCACC
The DNA here is from genome assembly GCA_025447755.1 of Corythornis vintsioides. Classification (NCBI taxonomy): domain Eukaryota; kingdom Metazoa; phylum Chordata; class Aves; order Coraciiformes; family Alcedinidae; genus Corythornis; species Corythornis vintsioides. The sequence continues at coordinate 20,895 of JAOEGS010006433.1, read as the reverse complement.
ACTAAAGGTGTGAGAGCTCAGCTCAGCCTGACTTCATTTCAGACAGAGCTCTGTGGCTGTCACTGCTGGATGTGTTTCCTGTTAATGTGCACCATTGCAAAAGAGACACTGGAAAGGCCTGGGGTGAAATAGTTTCTGAGATGAAGCTCAGAGGCTGACAGAAGGATTGATGTGAACCCTCGGGATGATATGGCAGCCTCCTTTTCAGAAACACAACCATTATGAAACTTGGGTGTTCTGGGTTTTTTAAGTAAAGAAATTCCTCCCTCCTAGCCCTTCCAGCTATTGTTACTTTGGGTCACCTCCTGCAGAAGCTGGTAGCAGATCTTGTTGAGGAATTTTCTTCAGCAAAATGTTTTCAAACAGAATATATACTAGCAAAGTCTGCCCAGCTAAGAAAAAGCAACAAGGATTTTCATCAGAAAGATTCCTTCTGTCCTCAAAGGGAGGACCTCAGGGTCATGACTACCTCAGGGATTTCTGTGAAGGGCTTCTTGTGGGTTGCCTTGATTCTCCACAGGGCAGGCAGTAAGGGACATTGTCCTTCTTTGATGCCTACATTCCCCTGTTGTCTGCTTGCTGGCCACTGTGGGGGTTGGAGAGGCAATGTTGAATGGCAATGTTGATACCTGGTTTGCATCCAAACAGTGTGGGTTTTTTTCACTTAGTTTGGGAAATAAAAGGCTTGAGTTGTTGTGCTTTTTCAGGGTTTGGTGGCTTAGGTTACCTGCTGAGTTAGAGATGTTACCTCTTTGTTGCTTTCTTTTATCCCCCAATTCTAGACTTGTGATATCCTGGGAAATAAAATAAAATTGCCTTTATAGAGGAAACCTTTAAAAACAACGATGGGTGCCCCCACCTTTCTCTGTACAGTAGCCCAAGGGCAGACTTAATTAAAAGTTCCTTCAAAATATACTCCCTACAGCTCCAAGCTACTGTGTTTCAAAAACTCTGGTGCTGTGCCAAAGTGGGAGCAGGCACATATTAAAGTGACAAGTACAAAAGAGATTGTTATATTCCTCATTCTCCCTCCTTCTCAGTGCTGAAGTCCTGCAGTCTAGACATGATTGAAAATAAAGAGTAATGGCATCTGCTCTGCCCTGTCCATCTAACAGACTATGTCAGACCACTTACCTTTTGCAAGCAGGCTGCTTGGGCACAGGTACTCCCTGGTGAAATTTCACAGACACTCCCTGTTGAGATTTAGCCCTGAAGTCTTGGGAATGTTTCCCTGGAAATAGCAGCTGGGTCACACCATGCCTCTGCTGGCAGCGTGTCCCATGGAAGGTTGCCACGCTGCCTGTGCAAGGATGATCGGGCTAGAGAGCCTTATTATCTACCAGCTTCTTGTTTAGAAGCTGAGATTATCAAAGCCTCCTTGTTACTGGGATACTTTGAACTTTCTGAGCGTGTCTGTACACATCGGCCTTTCTGCTAACAGTGTGTCCCAGGAGCCACGGACTGCAGCCTCTGCGGTAGCCAGGAACAGGAGCCAATATTGGGATGAGAGACAAGGAGTTCAGAAGGAAAGGTGGAATCCTCACTTTTCTAGCCCATGACACAAAGCTAATGACAGCCATCGCTAGGCAGTGGGAAGAGATAAACATCCTTCCCTGAAGACTGAAGAGAGAGAAGGAGCATGAATTGGAGCACATTAAGTTAATCTAACAGCTTGGCATGGACTAGCTTCCCATTTTCACAGTAAGTGGGAGCCTTATTCTGTCAATGTGCTGAGGATTTTATTCCTAGAGATTTATAGCCACAGGTTCTGGAGTGCTCTGTAATTACATGAGTTTACACTTGCAGGGACAAAGGCTGAGTAAATATTTTATTAGGCAATTTTTTATCTTATTGAAACTGAATACACATGTGATAATTTGCCTGGTGAATGGGGGAAGGATAGTGAAATAAATAAGATAGTTTACACAGAGCCTCGTTTGTGGGATGCATGCAGAATAAGCACTGCACACTGCATTCCTCCCTGTGCAGGTACAGGCACAGGCAGCACAAGAGCCCAGGCACAGTCACAAAGATGGGGACACTGCTGGGAGTAAAATGTGCCCACCCCACAGAATAGGCAAAATCCTCCTGATCCAGAGATACTGTCTTTGGAATAATGCATTTGTAATGGAGTGTCTCCACTGGTATTTCTCTCTTGATCTTTCCTTCAGATACAAATGTTTTACTCCACCAATTCAGTTATTTGTAGACGCTGGAGCAAAAAGGTGGGTAAAAGTGTCAGCAAAAGCACAAGGTGTAGGAGGGCATCTGCACAAAGAGAGAAACCTGCACACACCGATGGCCCCTCTGAGGCCACCCACTGTGACTTGAGATAAAAGCACCAGGACTCCTTCTGTAGAGACTGGCTGTTCTCTGATCTTAACTCCACATTTTGCTCAAATTACTCCCAGTTAACTATCAGTAAGGAGTCTCCAAGACCACTCAAAGGACACACAGCAGTAAGGGTCCCCAGGTGGTGGCAGTGCTGCTGATACACAGCTCTCCACTACACTCTCCTCTTCATTATTATAAAAATAATAAATAAAAAAGGCCACAGCTTTTAAAGAGGACATCCAGTCACTGCACATTTTTCAAAGTATCACTGCCATGAGATCATCCAGCTAGTGGAGCAGATGTGACCTGAACTCACGTGAGGAGTGCTGTACAATCATCTGTGGCTTTGATTCACAAGAGCAGCAGATTTATTTGACTCCAGTGGAGAATGTGTGGCAAAAACTGAGGCATATAACCAAGAACACACCAGCAGTGCTGCTCTGATTCTTACTGTTTGCTCTCCCAAAGAAGAGAGCATGATGAAATTTTACAAGAGAAACAATTTTGTGGAAGTTGTTGAAATTACATGCTTGTCATTGTCATGTAGATAAGTGGCCCTGGGAGCCAGAAATGGATGGAGCCAGCTGGGCTTGCTGCTTTTCTCCCAGGCTGCTCAATTCTGCAACTCAATGGTGGTGGATGACTCTTTTCTACATGTCATTTTTGGCTCTCTTGAGAGCAGGTCCCAACCCTGTGGCTCTTCCAGGTATGAAATCATGCTCATTGCTACCATAATAGCCAGGGAGACATGGGCATCAGCTCCTCAGAGCCACATGTGTTCAGATGCAAAACCCAGGGTCTGCTTTGCTCTCCCAGCCCGTTTCTCAGTAGTGCTGGGTCAGAAATCGTGCCATACTTCACTGGGCTTCATGACACTGGCTCACTGTGCTGGGGGAAATGTGGGGTGTCTTTCCTGCAGCATTCTTGGTGGTCAATGTCAGAGCCAAGTGACTCTTTAAAAAAATATTTTTTAAGTGCCAGAAACCAGTGCAATCTTCCCTGTGTCCCAGCTGGGGATGAGGGTGTTTGGCTGCCTGGGCAGCAGGGCAAGAGTGGGGAAGAGAGGATTTCCACTTCAACTGGGCATGAGGCTCTCCTCAAGCCCCCTGAATAACAGCAATATGTGGACATGTCTTTTCTTCTTAAGACATGGGATTCTTACATCAAAAGCAGCTGCTGTCACATGGAGAGATTGCTATGGGAGTCCTCAGCCTTTTCCTGAGTGGTGTCATCACCACTTGACCTTGTCTCCTTCAAACTGCAGCACAGAGCTCTCTTCTCTTACATAATCAACGCCAGCCCAAGAATTAGTGTGATGTCATCTGCATAAGGTCCCCCTTGAGAGCCGATTTCTTCACTGTTGGCATGATATGATACAGGGCTGGCTGTTCACAGCAAAGTGACAACCTGCTCGTCTAACTTTGTGACTTTTCCAAACTCCACGTGCAGCCACTGGATCAAGTCTCATGCAAATTATGCATGAGATCTAAATCCCACTGTAGCCCATGGCCACCTGCTGTTTGCATTTTCCCTGTATTTACATGAATATATCATGGGCAGAAGGTGCCCATTGATTTTAAGGTGAATTACAATAAAAAGTGAAATTCCAACAGCTTGTTGATGAGCAGGCAATAAACTCTTGGCTACAGCAGCTGTATGTGAAACTCAGCTTTAGAATTAAGATCTTGGTGAAGAAACATCAGTATAAAGGTTTTTAGCAACAAGACATCTAATAAACATTTTTGTAGGCACATGTATAACTGATAAAAAACAAGGCTTCCTATAGCATTTCAGAGATTCATATTATTATTCTATTCACAAACAACTGCAGCCTGTTACAAGTCCCACAGCACAAAATATTCCAAGAATAGTCAAGGAACCTTAGAATTAATTTGTAAAATTTGGTAATCATTTGCAACTTCATTAAATACTCCGATGCCTAATAATACATTATTCTTATCTTGATTTTAAATTTTAATTGCATAAAGTTTGGTCCCTCAATAATTAACACATTGTATATCCCACCTAATTCATGAACTAATTGTCATTTCCTAGTTCTTAATGTTACTTGCTAATTCTGCCAATGAGAAAGAATTTTATGTCAAAACTCCAGAGTAAGTGACACTCTGCATGCAAAATAATGACAAAACAAGATAATTTACTGCAAAGTTGTTGAAAGACAGAGCTTTTTTTTTAATTGCAATTTGTTACCTTCATTAAAAGGTAAGTGGCTCTTCAGTTACGTATTTGCCCATTTCTTACACATTAAAAAAGTGCTAATGAACCTGATTAAAATTAATTGAAAAGGTCCAAGATCTGCAAAGAGATCCTAACATCAACAGACTTCTAATTACTGCTGAAAGATGGACTTAAATAGGGTTTAGCAGTAGATAGAAATGCATTTTCTAGCTCTGTTGTAAGGAATGATATGGGGAATGCAGAAGCGACCCAGAACAGAAGCACCTGGTTATGGATGCAGAAAATGCTGAGAGTCTGGACACTATTTCCTCTCACCCCTCTGCTGATAACTGCTCTTCCTACCCTCCATCCCCACACCAGGCAGGCTGTGTCACAGCTGTATGGAGAACAGGCGCTCGCGTGAAAAGTGCAGGGGGATCTCCAGACTGCCCCAGACGAGCCTTTCCTTAGCAGACAAGGTTGTGAGGAATCAGAGAAAGGCTGAATTTCAGGCTGGCTCAGGGAAATACCCACCAAGTAAAAGGAGATCACTCCTCCTCTCCTTACACTCCTCAGCAGTAGTGTATCTGTCTGAGGAGGGGAAAGGGTATGTTTATTTATTTATAAGAGCAGGGAGTTGCCTCAGATGATAGTCTCTCGAACTTTACAGACCACTTCATGGCTTAACCACACCATTTATGGTTGTCCCTTTTCTTCTGCACTGCCCCACTAACCATTCCCATTATTCCAGGATATTCTAATCTTATTAGAAGTATTTTCTTCATCTCTGTTAATAGCATACACCACTTATCTAGCTACCACTATATAAATGTAAAAGAATAGAGAAACATATGAGATATTTTAATTTTTTTTTGTTTTGATTTAATTTAAATTGCTGAATGAAAAAATAGCTTCTTCTAGTAATTCTGCTGTAACTAACTCAGTTTGATATTGGTTCTATTAGCCTTCTAATAGCATGAAAGCTAAAAAATTAAATCGTTCCACTTTCACATTCATAATTATGTGCAATTAAAATCTTTACATACCCAAAAGTCTTATATGAAGCCCTGAACCCTTCAACTGTCACTCTTCATTATCTCCAAGCCTAACAATTTTACAGTGACACATTGTACACAATGAGATGTGCTAAAGAGGAAATATTATATTTTACTGATGTATGTGTTCTTTAATTTCTCTGAATTAGCTTTTTGATATGGATGCTAATTGTTTTCTTTGAAAGGAGTCACCACAGATATGTGATTTCTCTATGCCTGTTGCGCTTCAAAAAAAATACAGTTAATTGCAGGAAACAGGAATTTCTCTCTTTTTTATATATAAAAAAATAATCAGCTGCATATCAAAGGAATGAATCTTAATCCAACTTTCTGATTGTACATTAAAAAGAAACCTTCAGTGTTTGTGACCAGCACAGAGTATTTGGCGACTTTTGATGTTTCCCCTTTTCATTTATTCATGAGGAGAGATGAATAATTAAAACAGGACGTTTGGCAAAACCAGTGCACATACAAAAAAAATATTTCCATATGAATATCCAGCTTCAGCCCACGATAGTCGACGAGACACGTTACTGCTGCATTGTCCATATGGCAAGTGTGCATGTAACTCTGAAACCATAGACCTGGTCGAGACTTGGGATCTCGCCATCAGTGGCTGACAGCTGTTACTGCTGTACAAATGCAAATCTAAGTGTGGGTGAGAGGAGTGTGGCAGTTAAGAAAGGCTGAAGATAAGCTCAGTCCTGGTGTGCTGAAGGCCACTGATAATGTGTGCTCACAGGGTGAGCAGCAGATCCGCTCTGGATCTCCCGGAGAAGGTGGAACCAGTGGCCACACTCCCACATGGCTACGCAGGAGAAACCTGAGTTGCAACACAAAACAAACTTCTTGATGGAACAGCAGGTTGCTCCACATGTGTTGGAGAGAAGGTCATTGTGGCAGAGAGGGAGGGCTTGGTCTGCCTACTCACCAGCTATTTTTAACATTTAGTCTCAGCTGCAATGCTGCAGAGAGTACTGGTTTTCATCCTAAATAAAAGGCTAATTTGCCTTATTTCTCATTCATTAAAAGGAAATATTATAGAGAAGTGCCAATATACCAGGCATATCAAAACATCTAAATCAGTCTGAAATGGTCTCCTTTGTCTTGAAAAATCTTCAAAGGAGCTCATGGCTTTTAATCGTCACATCCTGCTCTATTTCACAGCTTGGAGGATCCTGCTGTGGAAAGACATCCTCTCTCCATATCTAGCTCAGAAATTCCCTGCTGACTCTAATGAAGTTCTACATTCCTGTTTGCAACATTACTAAATTTATGCTTCAAAATTTTTAATGCAGCTTCTGGCCTCCTGTGAACTTGTGCACCGGTGTTGGAATAACAAGTAATAAGGGTTCCACTCATGCTGAATGTGATATCCAGTCCCTGTATATAATTGTTTCTTTAACATTCCTACAAATCCTTCTCATCTGTGCAAATTGCATATATTTTGTTTATTCTTTGATACCTGCAGCCATGTTTTACCTTCCTAAACATGCAAAAAGGGTTTCAATAAGTGGCTGGTTTGAGCTTGTCTGTGTAAACCTTCAGGATGCCTCCTGAAAACTCACTCTAGTTTTGCTCTGTCAGCTTTTGGAGTTTCACCTTTGCCTCTGAATTTTCTGAAGTGAAGTCTTTGCTTTACGAATCATTTTAATGGGACTTGGACTTGTTTTCCCTCCAGAGCTGTGGTCTTTGCTTACATTCTCCAAACGGCAAAGCCCATTTGTTTCTTTTTAAACTTCTGTCAGCTTAAACTTCCATCAGCCCTCCTCTCTGCTTGGGGTCTCTGATCCTCGCTCAGACCTTATCGTAAATTAGGGATTCCACAAGCTTCTGTAAAATGAGGATCAACTTAAAGTCTCAGATTAAGTAAGATGAATAATTAAAATTAAAATTCTGCCTCTATTTTGCTCTTCTTCACCTAATGTGAGGATCATCTCCTATGTCTGATCAGAAAAATGTAATTTTAAAAGCTGGCTTTGTTCACTGATGTTTTGATTGCTTCATCTGCACAGTTTTTTTTCTTGAATGTTTTCCTGAGGTCTGTAGGCACCTTTGATGGTGTGAAGTGCATACAGAGTTTGATTCCATATTCTCCATATCCTCTCAGGGCAGTGGTGGAAGGACAGAGAGAGATTATGGCATTTTCCAGAGGCAATAATCTTGAAAATTACAAAATACCTTAATAAAATTTATAAAATAAATAAAAGTGTTTTTCTCATTCAGAGACTCCCTTTCGTCATCCTCTCAAACAAAATTATAGCCAGTAGCTTTGACCAGATGAATCTTTTGAAATCACTAGGGCAAATTTGGGAGAGCCCTGTGAAGTCATGGCATGAGGTGAAAGCCAGGGAGCTCATGTACCAGTTTTCCAGACCTTCAGAGCATACTGCTGACATTAAGGGAACAAACTGGGCTACCAAGTGTGAATTACCCAGCGATGAGCTCTGTCCTAACAATCCAACATGCCCAGACTGCCCATTCTGAGCATGGGGGACAGAAATTCACCATCCAGCAGAAAAATGCTTTGAGGGTGGCTGCACAAGGAGGGATCTGGTGGTTTCTTTTCCGGAGAGGCTTCGTGAGGGCTTCTGTGTGCAAGACTCACTCACTCTGCTTATATTGTTATCTAATATAAATATGTTGATTAAGTGGCTTGTTTAAATTGCATTTATCACTTTCCATGCTTGTTGAAAACACTCTTCAAAAAATCTAAGTGGTTGGAGCATTTGAAGAGAAGCGTTATACTCACAAGAGTGATAATGAGGTAGATGCAGCTGGGAATCGGGTACATGAGAATCACTGAACACTTGGCAAAGGCTGTTATTCCCTTTCTCCCCCTCTTTTCCTTCTCATGATTAAAAATAAATCAGGAAAGATATTTGTACACCACCAACAGAATCTTGTTTGTTTTGTTTTCTTTTTACAGAGTTCTTACAGCTTGTAGATCCTTATTAATTTACTTTTCTACCTCCTTGAATCATTGAGGAGTATCTGGTGATACTTCTTCATGCCATCCTTTTGGGGGAGGCTGATTGTGTCCTTGACCCTGTGCCCCACACAGAAACCTTAAGTATTCCTATGAAACTCAATCCTCAAATCTAGTATATAAGTTATATATATATATATTTTATTTTTTTTTCCACTTTCTGACCACTACAGTGGCCTAAAGCAAGTGGAAAATAGTTTCCTGGGTAGGGTGTAGATTCAGTATCATCCCCCAGAAATCCTTTCTCCTAGACCCAGATGAGTAGAGGCAGGAAGCATCAAGAACATTGAACACACAGATCTGAGCAGAAGAGACATCCCCAGGGACATTGTCCAGTTTGGAAATGAGAGTAAATTCTGGTAGTGTTCTGAAATTCTCTTGTCCAAAGAAAGGGATGAAATTGTTTCCAATAGGCCAAGTGAAATAACACAATCATCAATCATGACTCCTCTCGAAGAGCCATTGATCCATATGTGTGGTCAGAAAGATTAAGGATTATTTGCTTGTAAACCTGTCACTGCTGAGCTGTAACCACCTGGTGCAGGAATAGCTGTTTCCTGACTAATGTCCATGATGAACGAATCCCCATGGCCACTACAATCGCTGGATTACACAGATTGGTAGTAAAATGTCATACAAATTTGTGCTAGGAAAAAGAGTATTGGAAAAAGACTAATAAAAAAAAATATCCCAGACAGGAGCAACATACTTAGACAACATTTCTGCTAAAGTAACAAAGAAATGCTATTGCAGCCTTAGAAATAATCTCAAGAGTTCCTAGAAAAAGTTTGGGCTAACCCCTTATCATAGTGCTGCAGGACCTATTGCTGCTATGGGTGACCAGGATATTCCCTCCTGGAACAATACTGACCAAGAAGAACAATCAAAGTTCTGCATTTGATGATTGAGTTGAGACAATTCTGTTTGACCAAAGAGATGCATTTTAATACTTGGCTTCAAATGAATGAGACCTATTTTTCTATACAAACTGCAATTTAAAAATAAAATATTAAAAAAAAAATCAAAATAATTTGTTAACAAATTACAGCTTTTATAATTTTCTTCTTTTTTTTTCTTCTTTTTTTCTTTTTGTTTTTACCTCTGAAATGTCACCAAATCTAATGCAAAATCACCACCTTTTTGTGTTTTCTCAGGCTTTCCAGTTTACTCTCCATTGGAAGAAATACTGAAGAGCCCAGATAGAAGTTGCCATGGACAGTTCTTGTTTTCCTTTAAGAAAAGAGCGAGTAGATCAAGTGGAAACCCGTGGCAGTAGGAGGAGATGGTTCGTGCCCTGAGGAGATACCCAGTTTGCTCCAAGAAGTTTCCAAAGCACAGGTGGAGCAGGCAAGGAAATGGATTGAGAATCTGCAGCACAGCAGATGCCATGTTGGAGAAAGTGTGAGTCTGCAGACAGGTGGAGCAGAACCTGTGACACATTTCAAGGCCAATTCAAGAGAGCCCTGTGTAGCTGCAGGGAGGCTCTAGACCTTGAGATGAAGTGTTTGGAGATCTCTGAAGATCCAAATCATGCTGAAATTATGTTATTATAGCGTAATCATCTTGTTAGCTGCTTAGAACATTTTATTCATTATCACTTCATTCATACTTATGATGATGAGCAGATGGTACCAATGTCATAGCATAGCATAAATCACTCCCAAATGTTGTTTGAAAACACAGTCAGAAGGTGGTAGGGACACTGATGAGCCTGGTTCACTTCCCCCTGCTGTAAGAGGAATTATAGAAACCTGCTTGGCCACTTAAGCTATGTGCTGGCTGCTGGCACAAAACACTGCCAGTCCTGTACCAGTAGAGGTTCTATGATCTTTTATAATGAGAATAAAGTATATATATTTTTTTTTCAGGACAGATTAGAGAGTTTGTGGTGTTTTGAGGTATATTATGGCCATTTCAGTCAATCCAAGAAAGTAATAAAGAAGCCTCACATGTCAAGCAGACCCTGTTTCTACTGAAGGAGAAGTAATTGTTGTAATGCCTGTACCTACACCTCATCCTCTTGGAGCAGGAATCTGCAAAGGAAAAGCAGACTGCTCTGCTATGGCAGCCCTGCACTGGAGTAAAGTCCTCAGTAGCCAAGAAAATTATGTAAATGGAGGTTGCCCATTGCCTTTTTAGCTGGCACCAGTGCTGCAGCTGGCCCTGAGAACAGGGCAGTGGGAATATGATCCAGGTGCTTCCGACATCCAGCCCAGCTCATGGTTCATAGAGCAAATCCAAAGTTACAGTCTAATCCAAATGCCAGTGTCCTTTCAAAAAAAGATCAGTGATTCCTGAAGTATCCAACAGAGCTTTATGGGCACACTGGCCCTCTCTCCAGCAAGCAGACTGAGAGCCATGGGGCATAGTTTGTTTGTGACTTCTCCCTCTGACTGCTCCTTTCCCTGCTTTGAGCAGGTGCACCACAGCAATCAACAAAAGAACTCAGTGTGCTCAGAGCAAACACACCGTAATTTTAGTCAGAATCAGAACAAACACACTCCAGACCCCAATGCCCAAATCCAGGAGACACAGATGGAGTTGAAACCCAGAGCACCTAAGCAAGCAAAGATGCACACAAACCCCCCATGAAAGCAAACCAACAGCTACCATAAGGCTACTCATCCCTGGTCAAAAATAAAACAAAAGAAAAAACCAACAACAACAAAAAACCCAAGGAAAATAAAAAAGCACAAGTACAAAAAAAGTAAACACTTCTAAAGCTGCTACAACACTTTTTTTCAGACTCCTTCTCAAGCCTAGGTGTGTTCCACACTCTCAAGCTGTACCAAACATGGAGTTCAGCCTTTGATTTCTAGTTGTAATCAAGCTTATTCAAGCCAAAAAAAGAGATCTGATCTCTACCTGCAGCACAAGGAGGGTGAGTTCTGGCATTGCACGAGGCAAGGAACTCCTGCTTAGGTTATTAAAAGTATTCACATGCTTAATTCCCCTTTGCAAATTTTGTTCTAGCTCTCTGAAGAAATTCCTCCCATAAATCTTTTACTAGCCACTAGAGGGGAATGTATAACACAGTGAGAAGGGAGAGAGTGACACCACATTAAAGTTGCAGCAGGTTTGCTCACTTGAAGAAAACATTTAGTGTCATGTTGGATCTTTACAGTTTTTAGGAGCTATTTTAGCATTTATCAGATGCCTTGTTATTTTACTCTTTTCTGTCATACTGATCTCTCTCACCTTCTGTCAGTTTAGGGTAGTTTATGTTCAAGTCATGGACTTTTCAGGTGAAAAAAAGATCCTTACAGACACTTAATTTGATGCTTAATACCATCGTAAACCCATAATTCATGCATTTGAAAGGGGGATCTCCACTGAAACAGTCTCCTATTGCAAGTCCATCATTCCTATCCCAGGAAAAAATGTTGACATTTCAGCCTTTCTCACCATTTAAAACAGGATTAAAAAGCAAGATTCAGACCTTTTTTTTTTTCCCCGCATGGAAGTACCACATTAATTCCATTAGGATATGACAAACAGATTCATGTGAATATTCTTCCAACAGAAGGAAACTTTCAACAATTTTGAAATTGATGGGGTTTTTACTTCAGTCACTGATAACCCTAAACGTCCTGTATCAAAAATGTATTTCTTTGGAGCGTATGTGAACCAGGCACTGCCTCGCTCTTCCCCATGGCCCAGATCTCCTAAATAGGGCACAGTCTTTGTAGTACCCTGAAGTCCCATGAATGCTTGATAGTTACATCAGTCCAGGCAGGAAAACATCAGGACGTGGGCTTACAGTCCTTTTAGGAATCAGGACAATGAGGTTTCACATGGGTTTACGCAGCTTATAAGAAGAATCCACCATTCTTCTTCCCTTATGAGCTACTCTGTGTCCTGGGTCAGGCAATGGGTAAAGGCCACGAACAGGGCTGGAGATACAAGCAGCATGTAACACTGGGAGCTGCACTCCTACTGCTATATGGCAAAGGATCATACGGAGATTGACTCCAGAAAAAAACAAAACACACAAAAAACCACCACTAAGTGATTTAAAATGTGTTTTGAGTCAAATGAAACAGTTAATTCCATTTTGCTGTGGAACTTGAAAATATTCAGTGAATCAAAAACTTTGCAACAGAAAATTATGAACTGGCAGTAATTGCATTTGTTTGGGAAAAAAAAAAAATTATAAAAAAAAATAGTAATTATTTATCATCATGATAAAAGATACCCAACCAGCTCTGGATATTTGCATCAGAGCTTTACATTTCAAATATGTGCTTTTCATGAGCCAATTTTTTGGCAGATAGGAATTAGCAAGTTCAAGTCAATAGTGCCACAGAGACTGACAAAAAAAAAAAAAAAAAAAAAAAGGATCTCTACATTTTCAAATGTTCTCTCCTGAGAGTACGTGGATGGATGCTGAATTAAACTATCTCTTCTGCAGAGGCTTTCATCAGAACATTAGAAGGTCATATAACCCCCTTGGTATTCTCTCTGCAATCCCTGAAAATCCTCATGCGTGTCCTCTAGATGTGGAGCCTCCATGCATTGCTGTCCTCCCTACATCCCTCCTAGACCGAAACCCTAGACCTACCCGTGGCAACCACTAGCTCCCTCAGCCAGGTCACTGTGAGCACGATTCTGAAAAGAACTGTCTCATTTTTACCAGTGGTACTTTTGGCCCAGTAGAAACCTTGCAATACAAATAAAGGCAGATGGTTGACTTTGGACACACAGCTTTTACATTCAGAGCACAGTTTGTGAGGACATAAAGGCAGAAGTTTCAGGTCTTTCTCTCAATAAGTGCAGTTGAAAACTACCCACTGCAATTTGCTGTGTTTCAGGTGTACTCCTGCTGGGGGCCTGATGAGACCATTCCTGTGTTTGGTGACTAGTTTCAAAGTTAGCCCAGTGCTCTTCATTCATATTCTGCTGATGCCAAGGAAGCACAATTAGAAGCTGACGCAACAGCAAACATGCACTTGGCTAAAATGATCACATTTAGTGTGATTCCCATATTAAAAGCATAAACCAGCATGGGGAGCCTCTTTCAATTTACACAGAGAGACTTGGGGTCTCCTGACAGTCAGAACAGAGCCAACATTCTGAGTAAACTTTGTTAGGAAAACAGATTAAAAACTCCAGAGGTTTAGCTAAATCTTATACAGAAAAACACCTTGTTACCCTTCTGATTTAGAATCATAATTTAGTGCCAGTGAATAATACATATTAAGTGGTGGGGAATATGCCTTTGTAGCAGAGTTTATGTGATGATTTTTTTAACAGAAAAATGCAAAATTTGCTGTTCTCTTCTGATTAGCATAATTATTGTGACTGGTTGAGCAATAGTTGCTACAATGAAGAATTGATGACTTATTAATGAGTTATTTACTGAAAATAATCAATTCTCAATATGCAAATTATTTTGGTTGGACACATTAGCCTTGTCACATTGATGGGCCTCTGAAGTTTTGTCACTTCTAGAATTAGTTTTAAAATAATAGACATAAGCCCCTCCTGCATTTCAGTTTAAGGAAGATAATTCCTTTAAAAACCTTTCATTAAAATTTGCTCTAAAATCTACTCTTGTAAATTTACTTTTGTTGGTAATCATTTACAGAAGAATAAAAGGAGCAAAACCCCCTCCTACCTGAGATGGATTTACAGCCTCACATTCACATTATTTTCTAGCGTTGTCTAAGTATTTACTTCTGTTATTATTTGCACATAGCAGTGGTAACTCTGCAGTGAGCCCCTTTGTGTTCTAATGTGGAGTAGGGCCTTTGAGCTCAGGAGCAGATGGACACCAGACAGACTGATGCTTTGAAGCCTGTCCTGAGAGGTGGTTACCCCTCAAGCCCAACCTCATGGCTGCTGTCACTTCATGGTTTCCTTGCCCCGTGACCAAGATCACCTGGATCAGAGAAGGATAATACTGGGTTACAAGGCAGGAATTCAGGTTTTATAATCCCTTGGAAATGTGAGTGCCACAGGCAGTCTGAAACTCCTGCCTAAATGTGATGTGCAGCTGTTATCCTGAAGATCAACCACCCTGCTGTCCATTTTCTGTAGCCAAAACAGAAAGCCATTTTTTTCTCATACATTACCATCTATATCTGCTGCTGAATTTTGTCTTCTTGTACCCTCCCCTAAGCCCTGTCATTCCCCTATCCCACCAATCCTCCCTTTCTGTCCCAAAGAAGGGCTAGTCTCCTGACTATATATTCATCCAGACAGCCAGTGCATCCCCACACAGCTTACCTGAAATGAATTACTATGTGTGGATTCTGTGTGGGCTGAAAGTGAAAATTGAAGCCACATTCCCTTTCTCCATAGTGAAGGAAAAAACCCCCAACCAGTTTCTTACAAATTGCTCTGCAGGGATTATTTTACTTTTTTAGAACTTAATTTGATTTTACCCCAGACACAATGTTACTATTTTTGACAGTTAAACTTTCCAGTGTGCTTGTTCCATATATTTTAATATCCTGTTACCTCTGCTAGGGAAGAGCTAAAATTTCATGCCAGACACTGATGGTGATGAGAGATCTTTTAAAGAAAACTTGCTTTAAAAAATAGACATAATTACCCCTATCAGCAGCAACACAACTTTCTAAGCTACTACTAGTAATAGCCAGCTAAGCAAAAAAGTGGAAAAAATCAGAGTACAACCCACGACCACACACTTCCTGCTCCTTCCCTATCCAGAAAAAAAGTGGATTTCTTATGAGAAGTTTTGTCTTCCTTTACTCCAAGGCAGCATGTCAGTCATGGGTGACAAAACCCTTTCAGTGTGAAGCACTTGTCCCCCAGAGTATCCTGGGTCTTTAAGTTGTGATTTGCCTTGAAGGTTTCCTCCAAAAGACAGGGTTAAATGCAGGTTTTGAGACAGTTGCGTTCAAGAGGGTTAGGGAAGGAGGAGATCTTAATGTACAGTCTTGGCTCATGCTCTGGAAGCAATAGGATCTGGACGGGCCAAGGTCATTACTGCACAGGCAGGTAGCAGCGATGGCCACGCTCTTCAGTCACATTCATAGTGCTCAATATTTCATATGCAGCAACGGAAAAAACCCCATCCAGATGATTTCCTGAGGGAGTTGTTAGGATGTTTCACAGATGGTGTTAGAAAGGAGACTCTGAAACCGCTCACCTAATGCAGTTTCATTACAAGAAATTTTAAGAACATCCCATCTCAATTTACTCCTGCGTCTCAGGTACAACTCTTCATTTAGCTATTTGAAACTAGTTTATTCAAGTATGCAGTGACTCTGGGACATTTGCACAGCAATGTCAGATGCTATCTAGGAAATAAGAAGTACGTTTTCAGGCTCCAAAAGTAATTTTTGATGACACCCTTAAATCAACTTCATGGTCAGTTTTCTCATTTTGAGCAAGAACTGGGACTCCTTTGTGATAACTGAAGGCTGAATGTCACTTGATCTACGGTAATGTAGAATAATTACTAGTCCATTGCACTTCATTACACTACTGTAATAGGCAGCAGGTCAGTGTTTGAGCTACAGCTGCTCTGAAAATTGAGCTGACACTGATACTATGATAGAAGTGATAGCAAAAGGCTCTCATGCAAATTGTTGAAATTAGGTTCCACTCAATGGGTTTTGAAATGCAATACATGACTCTGATCAGGACACCTGGGTTTGACTAAGATGGTTTTTCTCCTTGGATACAATGGGATGGTCATGAAATAAATTAATTGTTCAAGGCAATACGTCTTATAAAAGGTCACAGAAATGCCAGAGGATTATAAATACCACAGAACTGCTGGACTCTGGCTTGTAACATTCTCCAACATGTCATTGAAAGCTATCTGGTGATGATTTTATTGTATTTAGATGCTTCTTACAATCATTTGCAAATGTTCTCCTCCTATATTCACAGGACATATCTTTGCATAAGACATCCCATCAGTGCACTTAATTTATCAAGCCTTCAGACGAGGGTGGTAGGCAGAGGCTATGAATAATGAGGTGTTTTCCTCTAAAGCTAGCTGGAATTTCTGAATTCATCAGGCTGCTGCACAGAAGATCCCCCATGCAGCCAGTCTTTAGAGAGGCACAGGATGATCCTTACTTCAAGTGAGAACCTCTTTATGAGGTCTCCAATGAGCACTCAGACTAAAACACCATGGTATGTTTGAAACACTTCTTGCTGCTATTTAAAAAATAGATATGGGTGTTTTTAAGGAAAATGAAATATTTTTCCTTGGGAACATTCATTTAATCAGACCACCCATTCCAATAATTTGAGTTCTGCTGGAAAACAGTTGTCCAAGCTGACATACCACCTCTCCACTCTAGGGAAGAGTTATCAATGCTTACATTAAAGAAAAAAAAAACAACCAACAAAGAACAAACAAACAAAACAAACCTGACAAGTGGAGAATTAAACTTGTCAAACCTCTAGATTAAAGCAAAGTGTTTTCTAGAAACAGACACACACACTGCCTTTGCTGTTCCTCTGTAGGTGCTTCTGCCTTGGAGCCTACTTAGCCACAGACTAGATGTCTCCAGCAGAAACTGTTCAAACCTACTCTGCAATGAAGTGAACTCCACTCTGGGATACACTCCCCTCTGTCTCCAGACAGCCTGGAGTCAAGATGGGGATCCCTAGAGGCACCTTCCTTGTCTCTGAGCTAAGAGACTACAGTAACTGTCGAGTTTCAGACTCTGGCATTTGGTGTTTACTGTGATTTAGGCAGACCTCCTTTTTTTTTTTTTTTTTTTTTTTTTTTTTCCTTCTCCAAAAGATGGAGTCTTGGAATGATTCCTCTGACACTTGCCAATGCAGATTTAATGAATAACCAACCACACTGCTTTTTATAGAACTTGGAGTGATTTTTAAGTGATGCCTTTGCTGAAAAGATTCTCTTGACATTTGTATTTATTAGCTTCCATACACACACAAAGGGATATTGTGAAAGTATGCAGAGACAGCTGAAATCTTACCCTGTTAATGCAGTGTGCACTGCCTATAGATTGTGTGGGTTATGTGTCTGTATCTTTCCTGGCCTCTTGGGGGATTATTGCTAGAATTGACTACCACTATTTGTTTGAACTCTTTATAAATTAATAAAAGAATCAATATGTGTTTGTAAATGCCAGCTAATCACAAGTAGCTTTGTACAAATTAGAGCAGGGATATGAGAAGAAAGTAAATGGACAATGTCTGAGAGGGTGAAAAAGTCAACACTCAAAGTTCATCTGCTACCTGAATGATTCCAGATACACTCAGCCTGCTCCTACGGTTTTGTTATTCATGAGAGATGGAGGAGCAGGGAGACAGCAAAGTAAACATAGCCCATGCTGTATGGGCAATGAATACAAAGAGCCACTAAGCCACAAGAGTAGGAACTCTATCAGATGTAACTGGAATGCCAGAAGATTCATCAGCTGAATTTCAAAATGGAAGAAAAGAAAGAAAATCTTAAAAAGAAAAAAATTCAATATTTCTGAACTAATAAATTACCTGCCAAATCCAGATTCATTACTACCTCAGGAAGTACTTTCCTGGCTTACCTATGGTAACTATGGTTTAGCTTTGTTAGTCAGCAGCATCCATGAGGAGGGATTCATGGTCACTATATTGTTATTAGAAGATTGAAGTATTGCTCCCAAAAGGTACACAGACATCTGTGACGCATGAAAACATTTCTTTTCCTATATATAAAACAACAATTTGTGAAGGGATATGCCCTGGTGTTACCATGTTCAAAGAATGATAATCACACAGAAAATGGAAATGCATGATGTCATCAGCTGGCGACCATCAGCTTTGGTTCATCTCATTCAATGAGAACCCACGGAGCTGTCAGTGCATTTGCTGCCAAGTGTCAATCCCTTGCAAGAAAGGTTAAGTTGTACGAAGCTAAATCGATGGAGCTCAGGGTGAGGAAGCAACCTGGGATCTACACATCACACAGACCATGCAGGAGGGAACAACAGGGTTACTGGAATATCGCATCAACTGGGAAATTAGGGGCTATCATAAGGAATCCTAAACCCTTTATGTTTAAGCTTGCTTGGCTGTTTGCCTGCTCGGCCTCTTTTGCTGCTTAGCAATGGTATCACCAGCAATTCAGTGCAGTAAGAAGTAGCAGGGACTTGCTGGTTAAAATATCAATGTTTATTTATTTGGGCTACTAATGTACCACGAGGGATAAAGCAAAACAGGTCTGTATAGAGGTCCTCTGCATCTGAAAAAATACTTTGTGCTTTGAGTTTTGTGAGGTTTCTATTTGGCATCAGCATTTTTTTCCTTAGTATAATTCCCACCTGAAATAGTGATCAAAGTTTTTTTTTTTTACATTTTCTTGGAGAAGACTTGTATTCTTGTATTAATTTTTCTCCTTGATGGAGCTATATACTCTAAAAGTCCTTCAAATAAACAAGGCTTTGGGTGGGTTTTTGTTATGTTTTTGTTTTGTTTGGGTTCTTTTTTTCATCTTCTTTTTTTTTTGTTTGGTTTTTTTTTTTTCTGGTGTTTCCATAATGGTAAAATATTGTCTGAGCTGCTCTGGAAGCTGTTATGCAAGACATCCATGAAACTTCAATTCACCTGCTTTTGCTGTGAAAAGCAGTTACAAAAGCACTTTCCAGCACTCACAGGCAACCCCCATAAGCTCATCCAGAAAACTTACTGTTTTGGATAAGTTGCTCTTTCCATGTACTCCTTTTTTTCCCACAGTAGCCATCCTTTCAGTGTGTTTATTCTCATTTCAAATTACCAATTGAGGCTTTCATCTAAACTATGAGGGACATTACCAAGGTATTAGTAGTTAAGCTGCTTTGTTAATTACAGCCAGGCTCCTCTTTTTCCTGCCTGTCAGTTCAGCAGCAACAATGGTGCCAAACCCTGCATCAGCAGTTTGTGTTCTCTGCTGTCTGAGATTTCCAGGTGTTCTTTCAAATACTGGACAGGCAGGAGCCCTGCCAAGGTCACCAACACAAGGCCACACAAGCTCACACAGCAGAGCAGCCTCTCCAAGCTGAGCTCACCAACCGATCAAGTGGAAACCTTTGCAAAGTTCTGACCATTCATGATACCCAACTCCTGCCTTCTCCAAATTCACACATCTCTCCTTACATAAAGGGACTCGAGCTTTACACCACTGTCAAGATTTCTGTACATTCTGGATTTATAAAGGGGCACAATTATCTCTGTTGTTCTCCATTTCCTTCCTCATTACCTCCAGCTTTCTATTTGTTTCGACTATGGTCTGATATTAAGTTGATATTTCCAGAAAACTGCTCATTATAACCCTAACACTGTTTCTCATGCTTGCAGATAACCAGGACTTCATGTAAGTATATGCAAAATTAAGTATTTTTCCATTTTCATCACATTGGATTTACCTACATTGAATTTCAACATGCATTTCTTTCCCTATCACACTAATAGTGATACGGTTCTTCTGCAGCTTTTCACAAGCAACCTGCATCTTTACTACCCTTAAGAATCCAAGTGACATCAGCAGACTTCACCAAGACAGAACTGCTTATTTGTGTCTAATTTGGGCTACAGGTCACTTCTAGACACTCTGGGAACCAAGGAGGTCCTCAAGATACTTCTGGATGTTTCAACAGCTCTGAAGATTTTCCAGATGAGAAATCTGCCAAAGTTCAAGATATCACATTCATGAGATTATCTGTCTCTAAAAGGATGGGAATTTTGCATGGCACTGCCATCTCCAGCATTTAGAAGACTAAAATAATTCAAGATAAAGACTTCACCTGTGCAATGAACATTTTGGGCTATTGTTTTTACAGATTGCAAATACTTCTTATGCAAGTTACAATGTAATTGTTTGTATACCACATCTGGTCTTTCAGCTAAGATTCACTTAGATATTTCAGTACCTTTATACACAATTGTGTTTCCTAATTTTTGGTTATACTTTTAAAGAAAGCTCACACACAAAAATTGAAAAGAAAAAAAAATGAACAAACTAATCTTTCAGGGCCAAAAGATAGCTAAGGAAAAGAAAAAAAACAAACCAACAAAGCCAGTGTATTTTTCCCTTCTGTAATTCTGTTTGTGAGTAGAATGTAAATCGAGTTAGCTGGATAATTTGCTAAAACCCATGGATGCAATAATTCTTATGTTGTTCTAACAGAGAAAGAAAGTAGAAAATGTTACAGGGAGAGACAATATGCAATTATGTATGAATACTAACACCCTAAGGGACAAATTACCAACAATGACAGTAAAATACTGCAGATTTCTTTTTGTGCTACAGTATAATTGACTTATACTCTGACGAGAAGAAACAGCTTAGCTTTGGAGAAAAATTTAAAAATACAAGCTATGCATTTGCTGGAAAATATAGAGTCACTTTGTTTTTCCACTTTGCTT
>JAOEGS010006432.1:0-10583 GCA_025447755.1 Corythornis vintsioides | reverse complement strand
GCGACTGGGGCAGCCGCTTCAAGAAGCTGGCCGACCTCTACGGCGGGGGGGAGGATGATGACTAGACCCCCTCCTCCTTGCCACCAGCCCTGGCTCACCTCATTTCACCCCCCGGCCTCGTGTCGGGTCTGTGCCAAACATTTGCTCCAACACCCTCCTCCCAACCCGGTGTCCGCGTCCCGTCCTGTTCAGCACGGGGGCTGCTTAGGGTCACCGGGTGGGCTGGGGGGAGCCAGAGTGTTTCCCACTCCTCCTCCACTCCAAGGTGGGCACGGATCCACTCGGTCTGGTTGCCATCCTGGAGCCAAGGCCACCTTCATCTCCCCTTCCCTGCTGGGCGGGGATGCTCCCGCCCCCTCGCTCCTGCCTCCTCCATCACACCTCCCGCTCCCGGCGCCGCGGGGAGGTGACGAGGACACGCAGCACCCGCTGCTGTACTTGGGGCAGGTGTCTTAATTTTCCAGGTGTGATTCCTTCTGGTTCATTCCTGCTGTAATTATCGCGTGGTTAATGAAAAGACGCTTTTGGAAATCAAACGGCTGTCCTGAAATTCCCAACTCCCGCGTTGAGCTGTTGTCGTGGTTTTGTGGGGTTTTTATTTTGTTGTGGGTTTGTTTTTTGTTTTTTTTATTACTGTGGGGAAACGGGTCCTGGCTGGGGCTGGGAAAGCAGCAGCAGGCTCGGAAGAATCGATTGTATGAGGGTTTTTTTTGTATAAAATTGAAATAATAAATTGTTTTAAGAAAACACAGCGGCGTCTCTGCGTTGGAGAGGCCACCAAGAGTCGCTCCTTGGCATGGCCGCAGCCAAAGGGCAGAGGGCAAACCCTGCCCTGCTGGGTACCGGGGCTGGATCTAGACTGGAGCACATCTGTTCCCATCACCGGGGGCCGGGAGGAGGCTGCCAGGAGCCAGTTGTGGCTTTGTCGTGCACAGAGTCAGCCTGGCTGGGGTCTGCAGAGAGAGGAGCGGGATGTGGCATGAAAACCCGTGTGCTCAGCACCCTGCTGGCACCCACCCTGCTCTGCCCAGGCAGCCAGAGACCAGCAGTGCTCACCCCACCCTCTCACCATGGGGACTCCCTTCCCAGGCCCTCCCTGGCAGGGGAATGCGAGACATCAACGCACCCCACGGCGCTTTCAGACACTCAGCACCACAGAGCCCAGCAAAGGATTGGAACCCGCCCTGCCTCCTTCACAGCCCTGGACAGGCCAGTTGGTCATTGATGTGGTTTGGTGCCCAGGGAAGTTGTTTATTCTAAGTAGGTCTGGCTGCTGACCGGGAGCAGGGGGTGACGCCCAGCTCGCCTGGCTCTGCCTCTGTGCACCCACTGCCACTCGGGCTCTGCCTCTGAGCACAGAATTGCTGCTTTCTCTCTGGAAGCTGCAAACTTCTGCTGGGTGCAGCCTGAGCCTGGGTTTGGTGCAGGGGCAAGTCTTGGGGTAGGTGTTCTCACCGAATCCCAGCACTGTGGGGGTTGGAAGAACCCTCTGGAGATCACCCAGTGCCACCTCCCTGCTCCAGCAGGGTCACCCAGAGCAGGGCCCAGCAGTGCAGTGTCCAGGGGGGTTTGGATTCTCTCCAGAGGAGACTCCACAACTTCTCTGGACAGGCTCTGACATCCTCACACCAAAGAACTTTCTCCTGCTGCTCAGATGGAACCTCCTGGGTGCCAGTTGGTGCCCCTTGTGCTGTCCCTGGCACCACTGCCCAGAGTCTGGCCCCATCCTCTTGCCCCCCAGGGCCCTTTATCTGTTGCTCAGCATTGATCAGCTCCCCTCTCAGGCTGCTCCTCCCGAGGCTAATTTCCAGGCTGTCGCTGGTCACCGTCGTGCCACCTGCCGACACCTGAGGGGAGGAGGGACAGGGGCCTATACAACCAGCCTCACACCCTGGCCCTGCGCTCCCTGCTGGAAAGAATCCGACTCCCGAACTGCAGTGGCCGAGAGGCAGCGATACCGGGAACCGAGCACCAGAGGCCCGGGCTCCGCCTCCGGCCAGGCCCCAAGATGGCGGCGCCCCACCCGAGATGGCGGCGGGCGCTGTAGCTCTGCCCCTTGCGTTGACCGCACCAAGATGGCGGCGAAGCGGTGTCTCCCCCGCAATGGCGACCGGCGCCTTCGTGCCTCCCCTTTCCCCGACCTCCCCAAGATGGCGGCGCAGAGTCGCGCCCCGCCCCTTCTCGGTGGCCATCCCCAAGATGGCGGGCGGCGCGGAGCCGGTCCCGGAGCCGGGGCGAGTGGTGGAAGCGCTGGAGCTGCTGCTGCGGCCGCCGGCTGGGCTTTGTGAGCGGGATGGCGGCGAGCCCGGTCCGGAGTGCTCCTTGCGACCGGAGACGCTGCGAGGCAACGCGGCGGAGCTGGAGGAGCTGCTGCGGCGGGCGCCGGGCTGGGCCCCGCTGCTCGACCTGCGCCGGGCCGTGCTTGCCCGGACCCCCGCGCTGGCCGCCGGGGCGGCGGGCGAGACCGAGCCGGGCTGGGCAGCTGCCTGCGGGCTGCTAGCGCTGCTGCTGTGCCTGAAGCAGCGGCTGACCGAGCTGGCCGCCTCCCCTCCCTCTCGTCCCGCGAACGGGCCCGGGGCCGCCCCGCCGCCCGGCGCCGACACGCTGAGCGTGGCACAGAACCGTGCGGTGGGGCGGGCGCTGCGGGCCGCTGTGGGACTGGGTCTGCTGCCCTACCTGCCGCCGGGCGTCGGGCAGCGCCAGGGACCCCCCGTATCCACCCCGTGGCCGCCGGCCACCCGCGGGGCCCGGCTTTACGCGGCCACCGCCGCCCTGGCCGAGCTGGCCCAGCACCCGGCGCTGGGTAGCCCGCTGCTCACTCGCCACCTCGGCCTCCTCCTCGCCAGCCTCTGCCTCCTGGGACACGGCCCCGTCGCCCACTGTGAGGTCCGTGAGCACCTCCTTGGCAAAAATATATCGGGGGACCCACGTCAGGGGATCGTGGCTGAGCCCGTGCTGGGATCCTGCCAGCTCAGCCCCAGGGCTGCCTCCCGTGCTGGAAGAGAGTAGGTTTAGACGAGATAGGAAGAGGATGTTCCTCATTCTGACGGTAGGGAGAGCCTGGCCCAGGCTGCCCAGAGAGGTGGTGGCTGCCCCAGCCCTGGCACCATCCCAGGGGAGGTTGGCTGGGGCTCTGAGCAACCTGCTCTAGCTGCAGATGACCCTGCTCCCTGCAGGGAGGTTGGATGAGATGATCTTTGCAGTTCACCTCCCACCCAAGCCAGCCCATGATCCTGTGTCAGTGTTCACAGTCTGGTTTGACAAGGCTCTGAGCTCCCTTTTGATTTGTCACCTGCCTAGATGATCTTTAAGATTTCTTCCCACCTAAACCATTCTGTGGCTCTGAGATACTCATTAATCTCCACATGAGAGAAGAGATGGGAGCCAGGGAGCCTGGCGAGGGATGGGTTGAGCACCAGCAGACAGGATCTCACCACCTGGGGGGGTTGTTTCTTCCAGGGTGTTTCGGAAGCAGAGCGAGTGCGGTGCCAGGAAACCCTGCAGCACATCCTGGACCGTGTGTACCAGCCCCTGGCAGTGCGGGAGCTGCTGGTCCTGCAGGGACGGCACAAGCAGGTACTGAGGGTGATGGGGATGTCCCTGGTGTGGTGGGCTTGGGTGCTGGGACTGATTCCATGACACGCACGCATGAGGTGCCTGATTTCATGCTGACCCTCCAGGTGGGGTCACAGTGATCTGAGCTGAATGTCGCACGTGTGGTGGCTTTGGAGGGTCCATATGAGGCACTCGGTTCTGTGGGTCAATCTCTTGGTGTTTGTAGAGGTTCTTCTCCACAAGAGATCGGTTCTGCTGGTTCCAAAAGAGCTGAGCTGATGTCCCAGGCTGATGTTTGGGCAGTGCTCTAATAACCTTCTTTTAAATTCTGATCAGCCATGATGTGGTTTGGAGTAGACAGAGAATCACTGAATCGTTTCGGTTGGCAGAGACCTTTGAGCTCATGGAGTCAAAAGGTTCCCCCAGCACTGCCAGGGCACCACTGACCCTTGGCCCTCAGCACCACAGCTCCACGGGGGGCTTGGAAACCCCTCCAGGGGTCACAGGGAAGCCACCCCTGCCCTGGGCAGCCTGGGCCAGGCCAATCCCTGCCCTAGTCCTGCTGGCTACACCAGTGCTCACACCAGCCAGGGTGCTGGTGGTTTCTTGAAGAGGTCTCTAGGTTCCTTCCCACTGAGAACATTCCATCTCCCCCAGCACAGCAGTGCCAATCACCTCACTCCTCGGGATGTCCAATCCAGCTCCTCTACTCCAGCCACTCTTCTGGTGGATCTGCAGCCTCTGGACAGCTCAGCCTGTGCTGCCCTGGTGGGGTTGCTTTGCTCAGTGCCACCTCCACAGCTCAGTGCCAGCTCCTGGCGGGGGGGGGGTGTCACTGCTGCACCCCCCTCACCTGCACCAACCCCCCGAGCCCCCCGTGCACCGTCTGGCTAATGAGACATTCAGAGCTGCTGCCTGAGCCTGAGGGGCTTTAATTAAAGGAGGGATGCTCTGCACGAGGAGCTGCTTCTGGGCAGGTTGGCCGCTCTCATTAAGCCTTAATTAGCTCCGCGCCACCGGGTGAAGAAGCGACTGATTCAAACCCACCCCCTGTCCCGTGCGGCTGCCTGTTAGCGGGCGTGTGTAGATACACCCTGTAGTTACACCGTGCCTTTGTCTCCTTCCAGGGTCCTCCCTCCCCGGGGACACAGCCAAGGCCGTCCCTGGCATGGGCTCCGGGCTGGCTGCGGCGTCTCTGCGGCCACCTGCTCTCCCAGAGGCTCCTGAGGCCCGGCGGCGTCCAGGCCGTGGTGCGGGGCATCCTGGAGGGCACGGGTGGTGAGTAGGGTGAGCCCTCGGCTCAGAGCACCCAGAGAGGGGCTCAGAGCACCCAGGGGAGCGGCGCGGGACTGAAAACGCTGCCCTTAATCACTCAGAGTTAATTGGCAGAACTCTGCTGGAGAGTGATGCAAAGCCTAAAGGGAAGAGCTTTTTCCATCCTCTGGCATGGAGACAGATCTCCATGTGTGTGGATCCAGAGTGGGGATGTGTCTGAGGTGCTTCACCCCACGAGAGGCGAGGGAAAGATGAAGCCATTGGAGCATAGGAATAGCTCCTGTCAGGAAACAGCTGTAGCCCCCACACAGATCTTGCCTCTGTTCCAGCCTCCCAGCTGCAAACACCCTTACTTTGGGCTGCACACCCACGTTTGAGGCCCAAACTGAAAGCATCTGAGCTCCTTTAGTTTGTTTTTTCTCACCCTCTGGTGTGTTAGGAGTGTGGCTTGCCCCACAGAACTGCACTGGTGCCAGTTTGGGGCAAGCTGTGCTTGGCACTGGGCTGTGAGCAGCCGTAGGTGGGGTGAGTCCCATCCCACTCCCCCACTTTCCATTTGCTGCCAGGGAGGGAAACTGTTGCTCCCTCAAAGCTGAATCCCAGGGTTTTCAGTGCCAAAGCCACCGCTGGCCAAGAACAACCTGATGCCACTATCCAAGCATGACCTCCCCCCACCTCTTGGCTCGTGCACCTCTTGGTGGAAGCTGTTTTCCATTATCAAAGTAATTTTCCCCCTCATGTCATTAACTTCGGGTGTCTCCTGAAAGGGACTTGGCTTAAAGAGAGTAATAATAGCTAAAAGTCCCATTTTTTTGGCCAGAAACCCCAGGCTTCAGCCAGAGCTCCTGCTGTTGGCTGCTGGCCCAAGCTGATCCTGGCTCTGTCCTGGCGTGGCAGGTGGTGCTGGTGCAGAAGGAGCAGCCGTGGACTGGAGAACCTGCGATGCAGTTGCCAAGATCCTTGCATCCTGCCCCCAGCAGTGCCTTTCCCTGGAGAACTACTGCAGCCTGGTGTGCCCACAGGTAGGGTCCTCTCCTCCCGAGCCCCCAGCATGCCAGCTCTGGCTGGGAGAGCATTGGTGCTGCTTGAGCCAGGGCCATGTGGAGATGTTCTGCCACTCTGGCAGCAGGATGTGTTCCCACCCTGCTCTCGAGTTTTCCGTGTTGGAGAACGTTGTCTGCTCGCAGGAGCTGCTCAGTGCTGTGCTGCCAGGAGCTCTCTGCTTGCTGTGGAGCAGCTTTTGGCTGTGGGAGTGGTGCAGGCTCTTGGTGTGAGCCCAGAAAAGCATCCTGCATGAACGTGATTCTGCGAATGTGTGCACGGGAAGGAGAGCAGCCTTTCCATCCCTGGAATGTTGTGTCAAAATGCCCAGTAAATCAGAATTGTTTGGGTTGGAAGAGACCTGTAAGGTCATCGAGTTCAACCATTAACCCAGCACTGCCAGGGCACCACTGCTCCATGGCCCTCAGCACCACAGCTCTACAGAGGGCTTGGAAACCCCTCCTCCATCCCTGCCCTGGGCAGCCCTGGACAGCCCTGGAGGGGAAGAAATTGTTCCTCAGCTCCAACCTCAACCTCCACTGGGGCAAATTGAGGCTGGTTCCTCTTGTCCTGTTCCTTGGGAGCAGAGCCCAAATCCCCTGGCTCCAGCCTCCTGTCAGGAGCCATCGGAGCCAGGTCTCCCCTGAGCCTCCTTCTCTCCATGCTCAACCAGCCCAGGTCCCTCAGCTGCTCCTCCCCACACTCCTGCTCCAGACCCTTCCCCAGCTCCGTTGCCCTTCCCTGGCCACGTTCCAGCCCCTCCATGTCCTGCTGGAAGTGAGGGGCCCAGAGCTGTGCCCAGTAATCACTGTACAGGAATCTCCTCAGCCTCTACTGATGGCTGCAAGGACTCTGCCTGCTTCCCTTCCCAGGGGCTGCTGATTTTTACTGCTTTCTCATGGACTTTCCTTCCAGATCCTGGACTTACTGCACATCCAGGACAAGCTGACAGCACTCCAGTTCCAGCGAGTGGCCACCACAACGCTGCTGACCATGGTGAAGGAGCACCCTCAGCTGGCAGAGAAGCACCTACTCCAACCCCTCTTGGCACCACTCCTCCGATGCTCTGAGACAGCAGGTACCATCCTGGCTGCTCCCTGCCCTGCTTCTCCTCAGACCAGGCTCTGCTGTCTCCTCTCTGGCCTCTGTCTCTGCACCAGAATTCCCCATGAGCCCAGCTCTGTTGGACCGTATCCGTGCAGCTGGGTGCACTGGAGTTAAGTCCCTAGTGTGTAAGAGCCAAGTCCTGGGGCTGTGCCATGTGCTCCTTGGGAAGCTCTCACAGTCTGACAGTCTCTCCTTGGGCTGCCCAATGGAAGCCATCAGCTCCCCAAGCTCTCCTGGGAACAATCCACCCAGGAGCTGTGGGCTGCCTTGTAACCTCACGGGGGTTACGACACCCACATGGCTCAGCTACTGAGGGCCCTCAGTTCCCAGGCTGCCTGGATCAAGGAAGGGAAGGCAGGAGAAGCATCAAAGTGCTTTGTGGTGCTGGGCACAGCAGGGTTGGTATTCTTCTGGAGGCTCCTTGGCACTGATTCAGGATGTTTTGGGGTGGAGGGGACCTTTCAAGGTCATCTGGTCCCTGCAGGGAGCAGGGACATCTGCATCTAGAGCAGGGTGCTCAGAGCCCTGGCCAACCTCCCCTGGGATGGTGCCAGGGATGGGGCAGCCACCACCTCTCTGGGCAGCCTGGGCCAGGCTCTCAGAGTTTCCAGTGGGCTAGTGATGTGTATGCCCTTTGTTTGCAGAGCTGGCTGTGGAAGATCTACCTGCAGGGACCGTGCTGGTGACTGAGGCAGAGCTCAGTGGCTGTGTGGAAGATGTGCTCAAGGTATTGTGTCTGATTCAGGCCTGGTCTGGGACTTTCTGAGCAGGTCACTGGGTGTGGCTGTGACAAAACCCAACATCTCCTGCAGTCGTGGTGCTGAGGTGAGGCCAAAAGCTGCACAGAATAACCCCACGTGCAGTGGTGTGCTGGCAGGACTGCAGCTTTGGGCTGCGTAGCAGAGCCCAAACAACAACTTCAACCAAGAACCACTTGAATCCTTTCAAGTGTTCCCAGCCCAGAACCCCCTGTGAGGTGGCAGCGAGCTCTTGCTGGTTGTTTTTCTCCCTGTTGTCTTTCTGATGTTAGAGGAAGGAAAGTCTGAGCTGTGGGCTGGTAGCCAGAAGTCTCTGTGGTGCTCCCAGATCCTCTTCCTCCTCTGCAGAGAGACTTTGAGTGTTGAGGAACTGTGAGTGTCTGCAGGAGACTTGTGAGTGGTTGTGCTGGCAGAGCAGCAACAGGACCTGGGCTGGGATGGCAGAGCAGGCAGCGTGGTGGGCTGGAGGGCCCAGTCAGGGGTTGCTGATGTGTTGCCTTGAGCTGTCAGTCCCCATCTGAAGTGATGCTGCTTCTCTTCCAGTGTCAGAGGAAGTGGGTGTAGGGAAGGGAATCCTGCAAGTTCTGGATCACAGAGTCACAGAATCCAAACATGGGCTGGAGGGGCCCTCTGGAGATCACCTGGTGCCACCCCTCTGCCCCAGCAGGGGCACCCAGAGCAGGGCCCAGCAGTGCAGTGTCCAGGGGGGTTTGGAATCTCTCCAGAGAAGGAGACTCCACAACCTCTCTGGACAGCCTGGGACAGATTCTGACACCCTCACAGAAAATAACTTTCTACTCCTGCTCAGGTGGATCCTCCTGGGTTCCAGTTTGTGCTCGATGCCCTGTTACTGGGCACAACTGACAAGACTTTGGCTCTATCTTCTTGTCCCCTGGGGCCCTTTAGCTCTTGCTCAGCATTGATCAGCTCCCCTCTCAGGTTGCTTTTCTCAAGGTTAATCTTCAGATGATGCCTGAGCTCTCCAGGCTGTTTCTGGTCACACTCTTCTTACTGAATCATAGAATCATGGAGATTTTGTGGTTGGAAGTGACCTTTAAAGGTCATCTGCTGCAGCCCCCCCTGCAGGGAGCAGGGACATCTGCACCCAGAGCAGGGTGCTCAGAGACCCCCCCAACCTCCCCTGGGGTGGTGCCAGGGATGGGGCAGCCACCACCTCTCTGGGCAGCCTGGGCCAGGCTCTCCCTGCCCTCAGCACCAACAATCTCTCCTGCTCTCCAGTCTCAATCTTCCTCTTTTAGTTTCAACCATCACCCCTTGACCTGTCCCAACAGCCCCTGCTCCAAACTCTGTCCCCATCTTTCTGACAGGTCCCTTGAAGCCCTGACAGGCCCCCAGAAGGTCTCCCCAGAGCCTTCTCTGTCTCAGTTTCCTCCCCGAGGAGCGTGGGTAACACATCTCCTGTGCCCAGCGCTGCCTGTGCAGGAGGCAGAACCTGCTGGGAGCTCCCAGGTCTGCAGAGGGCAGCCTGCGCCAGGGTGCTGGAGCTTGGAAGCCTTTCCACAGCTCCTGCAGGGTTGGGCAGCAGCCAACTCCCGAGCTGTGCTGAAACACTTCTGGATGAGTGACCTGGAGAAAAGGGCACCCGAGTGTGGGTAGCCAGGCAGCTTGGCACGGCCCTGGCTCCTTGCTCGCTGCTGGTGCAGGGAGAGCTGCTGCTGGCTGCTGGTTGGAAGTCCAGGGCAGGTTTAGGTTGGAGCTGAGAAACAATTTCTTCCCCTCCAGGGTTGTCCAGGCCTGTCCCAGGCTGCCCAGGGCAGGGGTGGAGTCCCTGTGACCCCTGAAGGGATTCCCAAGCCCCCCGTGGAGCTGTGGTGCTGAGGGCCATGGGGCAGTGGTGCCCTGGCAGTGCTGGGGGATGGTTGGACTCCATGAGCTGGAAGGTCTCTGCCAACCCAAACGATTCATTGATTCTCTGATTGTGTTCTGTGATAATGAGAAAGAAATGTCCTGTTTTGCAGGGACTGTTCTGACCCAAACCCTGTGACACGTGGGTTTCCATGTGCACGAAGTTAATTTTAGAACCGTGGGTGGGTTAATCCTCCAGCAGCTGCTCCTGGGTGTCCAGCCACCTCCTGTGGTGCTGCTGGTGGTGCAGGATGGTACTTGGAGGCAGTGCTGGAGCCTCAGAGCTGCTCAGTGTGCCTGGCTGCTGAAGCTCAGCAGCTCTCCCAGCCCTGACCAGGTGCTGCAGGGTGTGGAGGGATCAGGGAAATGTGAGTCTCATCAAAAACATCCCTGGCTTTGCCAACAGGAGACCACCTTTTGTGTTGCAGGAGGTGTCTGGTGGGCAGGACAGTGCAGGTTTAGCACCTTCTGGGGAGCTTCTTCCTGCAAGAGCCCCATGCAGGGTGCTCAGCAGCATCAGTCTTGTCTCTGGCCTTTGGGGGAGCAGTGGGGTCCATTCTTGTCCTCCCCACGAGGGAACAGGGCTCTCCTCAAACCTTCCCTGACAGCTCCTTTTCCTGCCGTTCCCACCGGTATCACCAGTGCCTGCCCTGACAGCAGCCCAGCTTTCTGCTGCACATTCCAAGCCAGAAGGACATCTCCAGTCCAAGAATTCCATTTTGAAGAAGCTGGTGACTTGCTTACTGGCATGCCCTGGGGCAGGCTAAGCTCTTAAACGCTGTGATTGTTGGAGTATTTTACGTAGTAATGATCTGTTGTAACTGGCTGGCAGGCAGAGACCGGTCTGGAGGGCTGCTCTGTGGCTGCTGCTCACAATGTGAGTGCTGGGGGAGTTTTTGGGGCGGCTCCCTCCTTAATGGCAAAGTGCTGGAGGCCCCCGACAGCAGCCAGATTAGCGACAGAGCCTCCAGAACTGCGGTG
>JAOEGS010006431.1:0-24493 GCA_025447755.1 Corythornis vintsioides | reverse complement strand
AGCAGGCTGTGCTGCCATCCAGAGAGACCTGGACAGGCTGGAGAGCTGGGCAGGGAGAAATGTAATGAAATGCAACAAAGGCAAGGGTAGAGACTGGCATCTGGGAAAGATCAACCCCAGGTACCAGTACAGGCTGGGGACTGACCTGTTGGAAGGCAGTGCAGGGGAAAGGGATCTGGGGGTGGACAGCAGGATGACCATGAGCCAGCAATGTGCTCTTGTGGCCAGGAAGGTCAGTGGCATCCTGGGGTGTGTTAGAAAGGGTGTGGTTAGTAGGTCAAGAGAGGTTCTCCTGCCTCTCTGCCCTCATGAGGCCACATCTGGAGTATTGTGTCCAGCTCTGGGATCCCCAGTTCAAGGACAGGGAGCTGCTCAAGAGTCCAGCACAGTCACAGTGGAGTGATTCTGTGTGGAGTGGATTCTGATTCCATTCTTCTGATGGAGTGGATTCTGTGGGATTCTGTGTGAAACTTATGGTCATACCATTCCTCAGTGGATTGTTCCCCATTTTGTGTTCTTCCCTTCTCTATTTAAGCATTAAGAAGTTGGTCCTGTTCTAGTTTTTTCACTATAATAATATTTGAGTAGTTTGTACACTGAGCTCTAGGGGCCCTGAAATGAGGAGTCTCAAGGGATTTGTACCCTGGTCTCATTCACTCTGGTACTTGAGCAGCCTGATCACACTCCTCACACAGTGGGGCCCTCAGAAAGCTGCAGACAAACAGCAAGAGTTGGCAATGGATTGCATCATGTGGCTGTTTTAGGGGTTTACTGTTTTGGCACTCAGACTAATTAGTGGAGGGCAGTTTCCCTTTTCTCAGCTTAGGGTTGTTCAGTGATTGTTAAGTTTTGTAGCTGGGAGCCTGAAATCATAAACCTTTCACAGTGCAGTTTGGCACCTTACTCAGCAAGGGTAAAAATCTGTAGCTCAGTCCTGGATGTCATCAGAACCAGCAGCTTGGACTGTTATTGAGCAGCTGAATAGAGGCCACTCCATAAAATGCTGCCACCTGGAACATTTTAGAGGCCACTGTTGTCTATTTGTGGGGCTGCCCAGAGGAAAGGGATTTGTGTGGCACACTGGCATCTGGAGAGGGGATTTCAGCTCTCCCTTCCCAAACATATGCACATAGAAAGCCTCATGAGTAGGGGATATCCCTGGATGGATGGTGGAGAACTCCAGGGAATGTGCTCAAATAGGCCATGCTTTTAGAAAACCACCCTGTGTCCCACACTTGGTCTCCACCTGGTCTTGTGGAGCACCATTGCCCTGGACATTGCTGTGCTCACACCCCCTTCTGACAGCTTGAAGTTCTGCCAGAATCATTGCTTTGTACCTGTGTGACTCCTTCTTCAAATCCTTTAATGACTTCTTGCCTGCCAATCTTGAACCTGAAAGGCTTGTTTCTGTCTCTGGAGGAATCAAACTTCTTTCCATTCTGTAGCATTCCTGCCAAAACAAGACACATCTGAATGTAAGTGCACTGGAGAGAGGAGTGAAAAATTAATGCCTTGGTCACATCAGCTTCTCATTTCCATTTTCACTTTGAAGCCTCATCCTAAAACAGATAAGGCAGGAGAGTCAAAGGCAGTGGTACCATATTGTTACTTTTGCCTTCTAGTAATTTATGCTCTAAAATGTGAATATAGTATTATTATTCTTAAAGGAATAACTGCTATGGTACCACCTGATGCAGGCACAGAAGAGCTGCTGTTCTCACAGTGAACCTTCCCAAGCTGATAAAATGAAGCTATCCTCATTCTACTCATTCTCATTCTACTAGCCTCATCCTTTACATTTCCATTCAGCCACAAGAAACAGTTATGGGAACACCCTACTCCTTCCTCTGGGTGGGCACAACATTTTCTACCCATATGTTATGACCACATGCCCAGATTCTGCAGCACACTGCTAAACCTCTGCAGAGGGCTAGATGATTAGGTATTCTCATCCTCTTTTCAAACAGCAGGTAATTATTATTATGGTAGCTTTCAACTTAAAAGTACCTGGTAATTGCTCTTCTGAAATGCTCTATTCAAGGATATTTCAAGGTTAGGCTGATATTTAAGTACTAGAATAAATCCCTTCTTTGCAATGCCAGTGTTCTGGGCATGCACCACGACTCTCTCGTGCAAGGTGCTGTACAAAGAAAAGTTCTTTAATAAGCAAATATCTGATAAATTTTCTGCTTGAAAACAATACTCTCAAGCACAGCTTTTGACAGAAAACGATGAGGAATATTGCCTTTATGATCCAAGATGAAAAATATACTCTTGCTCTTTTCATTACAGCACTTGTATTAATAGACACGCTTGATGCAGAAATTTTCTTTTTTTATTCAGTGAAAAATGTCAGTTATTGTCCAAACAACAACAAAAAAGGCATAGTTTGCTTGCTTTAAAAAGACTGTGTTTTGAATCAAAGGTAGATATATGAGATGTGCCCAAATAGGGGAAAAAAAAAATACTAAAAGGGTAGGCTTCATCTTAGCAAGCTGTATGCTTCTAAGATGTAGCCAGCTACTTTTGAGCTAATTACTCTGCCTCCCTCTATAATCATGTCAGAAAAAAATGCACTTTCAGGGAGATTCATCTAACCAAACCTAGGGATCTACATTAGGATATAATGAATTGCATCCTAGCAGTGCCTATTTCTTCACAATGAACATAAGGGAAGTCCAAACAATTAGCTCAGCCATAGATGTCTCTGAATTCATTAGTGGTTAAATCAGCAGTGACAGCATTCTGGGCTTGCAGGAACGAGTACACAGTATTTGATTGATCTAGTGGGGTTCTGTGTCTAGATATTTTCCATCAATATTAAAACAAAATGCCATATTAAGGCAAATTAGCTGGTGAGCAAGACCAACATTTGTTGAAGTTGGTGCTTCAGAGACACACGTGCTTGTGCATAAGGCTTGAGGAGGAAATTAATGGCATAACCTGCCCATGAAGTATGTTCCATGACCTGCAGCTTGAGTGCTCCTCATATTCCTTCCCAGTATAAGGAGCTGGGGCTGTTTGAGGAAGAGGAGGCTGAGGGGAGACCTCATCACTCTCTACAGCCACCTGAAAGGACTTTGTGACCTCTTATCACAGGTCATTAGTGATAGAACAAGAGGGAATGGATCCAAGCTACATCAGGGGAGGTTTAGACTGGAATTAGGGAAAAAAAATTCACTGCAGGACTGATCAGACACTGGCACAGGCTGCCCAGGGAGGGGGTTGAGTCAGGCCAGCCCAGCTGCCTGCACGAGGCCTTTGAGTTTGACACAAATGGGTTCATTTTCATAGAGAAAACCTGCATATGGAGGAGGGCAGGCAGTGAGAAGCAGCTCAGGGGGAACTCTCAGGAATATGGGATCATCCTTTTTGAAGTACTCGATCTGAAATTTCAATGACAGTCCTTCCTCACAGCAATTTTATTTTTAAACGTATCATAAACCCTTATGACTCTATGAAATGGAAGCATAACATAAATTCTGTTATAGAATCCCAATATTTAATAGTTTTAATATTAAAGCTTAGTACTATCATTACAGTCTGCATGCTTAAAGCAGTTTGCAAATATTAATTATTCTTCACAGCAGCTCAAGGAAGTATAATATTATAAAATAGCCTCAGTCTGGAAGTCCAGATGCAAAGTTCCACAACACCCCAGTATGCCTTCCCTTCAGTCTGTAACAAATCCTTTTAAAACACCTTACATTTCTGACAGTTTACTAAATACCAGGTATCAAACTGGCAGCAGAACCAGGATTAATTCCACAGGGATCCTGGCAGCAGCTACTGGACAATGTTTCTCATTTAAAATAATGCTTCTCTCCACCCATCAGCTTGCTAGGTTAATATAGAATATAAAAACTGACTTCCATGTCACCACCAGAAGCTTCCAGAAGATAACACAGGCTTCTCCTTTGTTTATAGCAACATCCTATTTTCAGGAATGGCTGAAAATCCACCAGGTGATGAATTCAGAGATGTGACCTCAGTTGTCATTGCCCCACCTTATTGCTTTTGGAGGCTGGACTGGGATTCAGAGTCAGATGTGTCCACATGCACTGAAGCTCTGGCAGGAGGCTCAGTTTTTATAGGACTGCCCTTCAAATGCCTATCTAGTTTAGAAATGAGTCAGAGTCCCCATGTGCCCTGCAGAAGTTCTGATCTGGATTTAGAGCTGAACTTTAGACCTTTTTTATCTCTCTATTTCTGAAAGTTAGAGTAGACTATTCAGGCTGCTGGGAGCTAAACCAGCATTATGCTGGATTTTCTCTTGAGCTAATGCATCAATTGATTTTTGTTTTCATGAAACAAAATTGTTTTGGTTCAAATTCTTCAACAAGGACAGATGCCCATCTTCAGCCTTCTAGCACCTTTAGTTAGTTAGCTAACAACAAGGAGAAAACCACAATCTGGAACTGCACAATGATATTGTTTAGTGAAGTCAGAGCAATCAATAGGAGTTGTGTCTGAGCAAGGACATCTAGGTGCTTACTTGTTATAATACCTTACATTTGATTCTGAAAGGTAACAACCACTGGCTTAAACTAACTAATTGTACAGACTCAGTTATCAGAATATTGTGTGGATTTGAAAATGTTCTGGTCTACAAGGTATCATAATAACCTTGACCAGGTTTTAAAAATTAGGTGGCTTTAGAAAAAAAGGAGATGTTTCAAATCATGGGTCCTGCTGAATCACTGAAGTTCAGCTCAGTGAAGCTGAAGATCAAAGAGTAGGCAAAGCATTTTGTTAAGGAACATGAGGAGGGATCCATCTAAGCAGCCAAAACCACAATGCCATTTGGGCTAAAAGAGCAGTGAAAACAAAACTTCAGTCCAGGTTTAACACAAGCTATTATTTTTTATTAAAGCATAGGTGTGTCTGCATTACTCTTTTAACATGAATAAACTAACTGAGGTCAGTCGACCTCCACTAAGATCACATCATTGAAGTCTGTTTCCTAAGGGGAGAGGGTTAATGACACTGTCTGTACTTGCCTAATAATTTTTCAATCTTTTAGCTAATTTAAATCAACTCTGACAGAGGAGATGTGTTCATACTGACATACAGTTCCTATGCATGTAATGAGAGGAAAACTGTGTAAGAAGAGCCTCTAAGTGCTTGGAAAGGGTCAATCTTTATTTGTTATGGTAAAACCTATTTTATTAAGGAGAGGTCAGGATCAGAAAGAGCTGAATGCTGCAGCTGGACCAGTCTTAAGTTTCTTTTTACTGGAGGGCTCCTTCATCTGAGAACAATTCAGCTGGGAATTCAACCGACCACACAACATAAATCCACAGAGCAGCCCAGCTATTTGGACACATAACTAGACACCTATGGTCCAACAAAACCATGCCCCAAACCACACCCAAAACTTTGTCTATACAAAAGATGGATGGAAAGCGAGAACACTGAAAGTCCTCCACAGACAGCCTGCCAAGATGACATGCCTGAATCTGGAAAATCTCTGTGTAAAATTCCACCATGAACATCAGCCATCTCAAAGAGAAAAACTGTGTCTCAACCTGTCATCTAGGCCACTTCTGCAGTTAATGGAGAAAGAGAGGTATCTCCAAGAATGATTCATCCTGCATAAATTTAGATGCTAGGACTCCAATAACCTCCTGGAATTGTTTATCCTTCTCAGTCAACTGACAAAAGTTAAGAAAGTTAACAACATTAATTTTAAATGCTAGACTGCCAGCTTTTTATAAGGCCCTTGTGAGGAGGTATTAACTCATCCATCCATACCTAAATGAAGCAGATGAAATTGCATCCCAGGCTTCACTGACTCTAGTGTTTACTGAATTATTTGTCTTTGCAGTGCTGACACATTCTGGGAATTAGAAGATGGGGATTCTAATCCAGGACAAATCCCTCGATTTTGCTATTTTCTCTCCTTTTATCCTGTACAATGAGATTCACTGACCTCAGAAGTACTAAGGGGATAAACTGAATAGGTGACTTTCAGAAACCAGCAACACTCATCTGCAAAGTATTCCATTACCTTCTTTTTTCAAGCTGTAGCTATGTACAGAACAAAAAGGCAGCCTGAAGACAGCTACTTTCTGAACATATGTTAGCAGCAAAAAGAGGGGCAGATATTCAGAGGTGTTTCTAGGACACTGTCCTGTTTCATTTTATGCAGACCAGAGGTTCTTCAAGACAGGGACTATCTTTTGTTGCTCTTTAATACAATCACATTTCCAATTATGCCTTGTAATAAATCTGTGCTGTTATAAACCTGTCATTTGCTTTGGTCCCTGTGATTCTCAGAGGCAGCATCTGTGGCAGTTAGAACTGCTGTGGGTTAAGAATTTTCAATCTTAAAGCCTTTTGTTTGGTTGTTTGTTTTTTTTTTTCCCCAAAAATATATTGTTTCTATGTCAAAATATGTCAGTATTCTGTCCAAAGAATGTCACAAAGACTGGAAATTCTGTTTTTTTTCCCCTCTCATTTACAACCTGTAAATATTACTAATACACACACTTTTAGTCTGGCAAATATATTATTGGGAAGTTTCTACAAACTGCACAAAAGCTTTTGTTTCAACATTGCCACCTTCACAGTGTATAGAGGAAGACACAGTTAAGTAAGGCAGAGTTCAGCCTAATCCCATAGGATTGGTGAGAGAAACATCCATAAAGTCACAAGTCACATCCCAGGTCGGTTTACACCAGCAGAACTCCACTGATTTCAGTGGCATTGTTCAGAGTTTACATTCAAATAGATTTTCTGCTCTGACACACTGCAATAAGGCAGCAGAAGTCCTCTGCATTCCATGGTGTTCCCTGCTAGCTCATGGCTGAGTCTCTTGCTAACACACCTGAAAAAAGTTTTCACAAATTTTGTGAAAAACTTGTGGTTTCCCATCAGCAACAAGAACAGTTCCTCCATATCAGACGTGTTAAATGGGGAGGTGTGGGCAACATTTTCCAGGCAAACACAGCCAGTGCCTCGTGTTTCTGCTTCTCAGGGAAATGCTCAGAGGACCTGAAATGCCTCAGCTCTCCAGCTCATTCCACCAGAATCCAGACCTGTTGGAGAGCTCACACTTCTTCGTCCCATAATTCCCTCAAAACACAGTTTTACACCTTTCCAACCTAACAAAGCTCCCAGTGGCCTGTAGCTCCAACCAGCCCTGCCGTCCGCGGCCTGTGCTGCCGCTTTCCTCCAGGGGCCTTCCAAGGAGAACTGCTTTCTGGACAACTTTGCCACCTCATCAGTTTTATTGATGAAAGTTGTTGTAATGGCAATAAATAAGGAGTGTTGAATGCGAGCTGGGGGATGCTTTCAGTTTTTACACTACGTTTGACCAGTGAGCCACCTCACTGTGTCCTGTGGGGGGACTGTGGCAGCGGAATGGGAAGGGCCACAAGGCTTGTCATGGGCAAGGCTGAAAAGCAGAGGCTCAGTGCCACTGTAAAAGCTCAGTTTTGCCCTGCTAGTATTTCCTCTGCT
Source organism: Corythornis vintsioides (assembly GCA_025447755.1). Lineage (NCBI taxonomy): Eukaryota > Metazoa > Chordata > Aves > Coraciiformes > Alcedinidae > Corythornis > Corythornis vintsioides. The sequence continues at coordinate 17,029 of JAOEGS010006431.1, read as the reverse complement.
TAATGCAAACAAAGCCTTATGAGGAAAAAGGAGTTGCTGGCTTAGACTGTATTTCTCTAACAATTTACAGCCACTTAAGAAACAAAAGATTAATCTTCTTAGTTGAAGAGATTGGGGGGATGCATCTCTCAGCATATCAGCTCTTCACCACAATCGTTTGGTGTTTGTATAAAAACCCAATGCAGAGGATTTGAATGTGCCATTTGTTGCCATGACAAACAATCACTGACTCAGAGTATAGATGTGGGAAATGGATAGTGGTGCTGAGCACTTCTCAGCTCCTGTCACCACAGTGGTTGATCTTTTCAACACAGACAGCCTTGCTGCTTCATTTTCTTCATGTATTATATACTCATATATCTTTAATGTGGAGTAAGAGCAACACCATCAATTATTTATGATGCAGCTGACAGTGTGCAATAAAGACACAACAGACAACTACTCAATAATGCATTACCATGCACTATATATCGGTGCTGCATACAACTACAAGACCATTTGAAAGAGCCTTGCACTTAGGTGGACCTCAAAGCCAAGCAGATGACATGCAATTGTCTGGTTCATTCTACTGAAGGGCATTATACAGCCCTAATGGCTTTAGAGATCTGCATATTTTTAAAAGAGAAGAAAAAGTAAATTTACCCTCAAGGTAAATATGAGGCTCAGTAAGCATATTCTACATGAATTGTAAGGACACCGAGACAATTCCTCTGGTATCCCCTTGCCTTCAGTTATTTTATTTTTGGGTTTGATTCTGTTGCCATTACAAAGTTCAGCTGTAAAATATACATGTGCTGCAGCATGAGGCAAATTTCATTTGAATAAGCAAGGCAGAATCAGGTCAATCTGGGTATGCCAATGAGTAGGACGGTGGATGTCTTAAGCAACATTTTAGAGATAAAATATTACTACAGAAGTACTTTGCATCTCTTGCATCTCTACCCCTAAATATTATGTGCTGTAATACAGGTTCTGGAGGCAGAAGGAATGACTCCAGTCTTATTCAACATCTTCATCAATGACCTGGGTTATCCATGGGACAGCAATGTGCCCTTGTGGGTAGTGGGCTTGGACTTGATGAACTCCAGATCTTCCAACCCCTACCATCCTATGATTCTGTGAATGTTCCTGACTCTGTGAGGCCCCTCTGACTTGTCCCTGGTACCAGGCAAGAAGCACAAAGAGCAGATCAAAAGCACAGAAAGAAGAAATTTTGTAAAATTTCCCTGAACACACACAGCAGAGCTTGGCCAAAGAACTCTGGCTGTCTGGTGTGCCAAGGTAATAGGGTAACACAACTAATATATTTCTTTTTATCTTGGTTTCATTCTCAGTCACTTCCCATACAACAATGCACATGGGAATTTCCTTCCCCTCTAGTTTTGTTTGATGACTGCCTATGCAGCAGTGGTATGGATTTGATACATTAACCTGTAGCACATATATTAATGTGCAGATGACCTTCCACTGGGATATTATGCAGTTCAATAGGGGGTTAAACCTCACTAGATCACCCAAGCTTCTGAAAACAGATCTGGATGAAGCGAGCACGGAAAACACCCCAGAAAGCAGAATAAGATCTCCAGACATTTCTTGGAAAAGCTCTGAGAATGGCTCCAAGACCATGAGAGAGGGATCTGGGGAGAAAAGAACTATTTTCCTTATTAGTCAATTCCTCCTCTGCTCAGGGAAAGGGGATGTTGAATGGTCTGAGAAGAAACACCTTCCCAACTTACAATAACATCATATCAGCAGTTAGGTGTGTGTTACACAGAATTACACAGAATTATTGCTTATGTTAATGATGACCTGTTCCCAGACTGGACATCTTTTTTTTTTTTTCCAACTATCTAGACTTCCAGTATGTGTCTCCATTTCATTCTGAATCAAATTTGTGCTGAAAACTTAATTTATCAGTGAAACACTCCAGACTCCCTTGGCTAGAGTGAGCAACAGCCTAGTAAAAAAATCTACCCATCTACCCAGCCTAGTGCAAAATCTGCCCATCTCTAGACGGGCTCTGGATTAAGAGGCTGTGCATATCCAAAGACAGCACAGAAAAAGGATATTCTGAGCACGTTATCACTTAATACCAACTTATTAAATGGCATGTTAACTTTTGGGGCATTTGGAATGGAAGAATAACATTTCTGCCCACACCCCTTGTGAACGAATGGTCTTTCTCACAGGCCCTTGTTTACCCAGCTCTTTGTCACATCCAACTTTCTTAACACACAGCAGAGCCATACCTCATTCAGAGCATTTACTGAAACTCATCTTGACAAACACAGCAATCGTCTGACATCGTGCAAAGGACTTGGCAACTGCTCTGTTCTCAAGGAGAAGAGCATTCTTGGAAAAATAGTGAGACACACAAGATGCAACCAGAGAAGAAAACACAGTTTATAAAAATGGGTGTTGTCTGATCCACGAAGCCACAGTCAAGAAGCCAAGATTACATATACTCTAAATAAGTCAGACACTGCTGTTCCATCATGATCTCATATGTACACAAAACATACATAGTGCAGAATTCAAACTCTTTTTATCTGAGGTATCCAACTTTTTGATCCAGACTGGCCAGACATTCCTGTTGTGGCTTATTTTAGAGATGCAGCAGAAGCTCCCTGGCTGGCATTATGCAATATCCCCTCCCTGCACAACTGTTTAGAGTATTCCTGGGGAACCATCTCCTGCTGCCTCTGATTCCACATGGGAAAATGAGACATGACATCATTGGCACCAATTTGAGGCTGCCATGGGGCTTCACTGCAGTGCCACACAGTTTCAAGGGTAATCAGGTGGAACACACTGCTGATTCACTCAAGGAACAAATCCCTTGCTCAAGAGTGGAGAAGCACTGGTGTGGAGATGCTGCACTTTCTCCACTCACATGGACTGACCATAAACTTCTAGGCAGCTAAAGACAGTTGAGATTCATTTCAGATAAAAAGACTTAATCACAGTTCAGATTAGTGAGAAAATGCTGTTTAAAACAAAGCTGGGTTTCATTTGCATAACAAATGCCTTCCTGTGGATTATGTTGCCTAAGGTCTTTTAGACTTGGTGACCACAGATCTACCTGAATCTCCCCAGCTGACTGTACACTCACTATACAGTAACACACACAGGAAGCATGCTGTGGAAATAACAGAAGATAAAAGCCACTTCTAAGTCTCTGAGTGAACTCTGAGAAGGGCTTATTAACAAGTTATGTATTGTCAGAAGTTCAGCCTACCATTCAGATCACACAAAAGCAGCACTTTGCTGAGCAGTCTTTATCATTTGCTGCAGCACTCCAGTGGAAGAATCTTTTATTAGATACATTCTTTTTCTAGGCTGTCTTTTTAAAAGATAGATGAGATACACTCATCAAAGGAACAACTCTTTCTATACATGTATAGTTTGTTCTTCCCACCTATTAGGGAAGGTACCTGCTTTCCCAAAAAGGAGTCTTTTTCTGGTATTGTTTTCAATGTAAACAGTGGTTTATGTGCTCCAAGGCAGACTGTAGCAAGGTCATAAATATCACTCTGCCTGAAAACTCTATGTTCTGAAATAATATTAGCTATGAAATTCTTTTGCTGCTTTTGTTTTGTTTTATTTTTGTTCATCGTTCCTGGTGTTGCAGATTCTCATTGGTGCAAATGGCACAATTCCCTTGGTATTAATGAAAGTACCAAAATATATGTAGCAGTTTAAGACCTGGATCATTGTAATTTAAAACTAAGTTGAATGATGCACCCGGGACTATTCTCCGGAGCAGAATCGTGCAAGTGCAGATTTGTGATCAGAGCAAAAAGCTGGATGTCAAAAAGAATGGGCCCTGTCACCAGACAGCTCTGCAAATATAACTCACATTCATTTTATTTCCTGTGGAACGACTGTAGTTTCACCAAGGTCAGAAAGAGAGTCACTAAGATCATCTGCAAGAATGTTATTAATTAATATACTTCACCTTAGGTTTCTTGAAAGGCTGCATTCAGTCAGCCTTTAAACTATCTTCAGAGCCACAGTGGAAAGGAGCTATTAACAGCAGAGTTTGTTATTATAAATAGGTCTTTTCCATCTCTAAGTTTTGATCTTGGTGATCTTATAAATGAACTATGGAAAAAGTGGCAGCTGTTATCTTGACAGATGGGTCTCAGGCCTTGCTCTGCTGGACATTAGACAGTCGTCTCTCTGGAGAACAATAGGAATTTCCAAGTGCCTGGATCTATTTTCATCTACTTAACAAGCTACTCGTGTCTTGGCCAAGTGAAGGGAAGGAGCAAGAAGGATGCAAAACAAATGTTTTAGGAGAAACATCTCAGAGAAAGGGATGAGAATCAGATGAGTATCACCTAATAGTGAATTCCCTGCATCACAGGAGGTTTAGACAAGATACTAGAAAGAATTTCTTCACTGAAAGAGTAGTTAGGTGCTAGAATGGGCTGCCCAGGGAGGTGATGGAGTCACTGCTTGGCCAGCAGTGTGCCCAGGTGGCCAAGAAAGCCAATGGCATCCTAGCCTGGATTAGAAACAGTGTGAGCAGCAGCAGCAGGGAGGTGATTGTCCCCCTGCACTCACACTGGTGAGGCCACAGCTTGAGTGTTGTGTGAGGAAGAGGAGGCTGAGGGGAGACCTCATCACTCTCTACAGCCACCTGAAAGGACTTTGTAGAGAGGTTGGTGCTGGTCTCTGCTCACAGGTCATTAGTGATAGAACAAGAGGGGATGGATTCCAGCTGCAACAGGGGAGGTTAGACTGAACATAAGGGAAAAATTTTTTCACTGCAAGAGTGTCCAGACACAGGCCCAGGCTGCCCAGGGAGGGGTTGAGTCACCATCCCTGGATGTGTTTCAGGGTTGTTTGGATGTGGTGTTGGGGGACATGGTTCAGGGGTGAACCACGAGTAGGCTAAGGGTTGGACTGGATGATCCCAAGGGTCTTTTCCAACCTGAATGATTCTCTGATTCAGACTCTACAGCAAAATGTGTAATATTACCATCTGTAAAAGCAAAGGAAGAGGTGGTGAATACATTGCATAACTCACAGGAATTGCTGTAGACCAGACACCTCTCCATCACAGGTCACACTGCCTTTCATCACTCCAGTAAGTGTAACTGAGAAAGCAGCATCCTATATGAGTAACTTACTATATGAAATCAGTAAAAATATGTTCTTAACAATTAAATATCAAAACCATACAAGTCAAAGTAACAAAGAACGTTCTTCTGTGGAAAAATAATGAATGTCTTGTTCAATTTTGTACAAAACTCCAAAGAAAATAAAATTCAGTGCTGAATGGAACCAAACATTTTGCTTTAGGAAAGAAAAAAATAAAAGAAGCCTTATGTTAATCTGAAATGTTTCTTTCTAGTGAGAATACACTGCTTTGCTTTCAGATTACTAATATGAACTATATAAATTCAGCTTTGTTCAGGTCTAGGGAGTTCCTGACCACCACCTTTCCAATAATTTGTACCAAGTATTGTTTAGCTTCATCCAAGCTAAAAGATATTGGAGCTATTAAGGAGAAATCATGAAAGGAAAGAAGAAAAGTTAAAATTCTTAAGGAGAGTCATATCAGATAAAATTCCAGGATCCAGAAGCCAAACCAGACGAAAGAAAGGCAGGACTGACCTAAAATATGGACCAAAGAAGCTGAGATTTATGTGAGACAGATACAGTCATCTGGTCTAAAATAATAAATCACCCAGACACCCAGAGGTACTTCACATGGCTTTTAAAAATAATTGAACAGATCTTCCCTGAGTGTTACCTAACAGGGCTTCCTCTGCAACCCATCACATGCAATGCTATGGGACCTGTGAAAACTCAATTCCTTTAAGCTCAATTCCTTTTTCCCATTTTGCACAGTAAAGAAAAAGCTTTGTGGGAGTTAATTTCTCTCAGTTTGGTGCACTGTTTTAATGCTTAAGTACCTCTCTGCAGCTTTACTGCCTGCTTGCCTAGGGAGTTGCAATGATCCCACTCACAAGGGCAGTGATCACCCAGGCTGCTGAGGCTTTGGAAATCATTCATCAGAATTAGAAGTATTCTGCCTGTTCATGTTATCAGATGGTTGCCAGGAAAAGAAAAAAAAAAAAAAAAAAAAAGGAAATAAGATGGAAAATTACATAAACCAAATGGACTTAAGTAATCTGAGTTTCAAATAAATTAAGAAAAAAATCCCCCACTGATTTGACTTAAAACTGACACGAGTACAAATCTCTCTCCTGGGAAAACAAGTTTATTTGTGGCTTTTTCAAGAAAAAGGATGAAGAGAATTTAAATTTCTCAGTATATCTAATCTGTGCTCCTTAACACAACAGAGTATCTGCAAGCTTCTGCCTGCCCACATGACCAAAGATCACTAAGAACACAGCCAGGCACACTTAAACCATAACTCTCTTTTAACAGGAAAAACCCACATGAAAGCATGTTCTGCATCTCATTTCACATCTCACGTGCTCCACACAGCCTGTGGGCTCAGGCAGTATCCTAGAGACACAAAGCACCATATACTGCATTCCTTTTTTTGGCTGTCATAAGCCTCCACCTAGCAAAATCAGTATCACTGTGGAGTAAAATCACTGTTTTCACCAAACCCACTTACCATTTTTGGCATCATTTTATAGTTTTCACCTTATGAGTCTGCCCTGATGAAAGAACACTTTGATTGCTGAGAGCCCCCTTGGTATCAGTGCTCAGTCTTTACCTGCACATAATTCAGATGAACCTGTATGCCCATGAACTTGGCTAATGCACCAAATAGTCCTGTGCTTTCTGCCTCATCATGTGCTCCAAAGACTGGCTTTCAATTTTTTTAAGTCTTTCTTTCATACCCAAGTCTCTGCCAAGATCATTCTTTGGCTCTATTTTCTTGTTGACAAGCTGAAAGCTTTAGCTGAGTTTTGGGTTTGTCTTGTTTTTGCATCAGTGGTTCCTCTGTCTTTTAGACATGATGGAGTGATGAGGATGCTCAGGGAGTACCAGTGGCTTTTCCTCACCACCAGCTTTACAGCACTACCATGCAAGTTATCTCTGCTGCTACTCCACTCTTCCATAACACCCCTATGCTGGGGAAAGCTCCATTTCCCCTGTGAGCAGGGTATTCTGAAGATGCTCAGGGGAGAACTTAGGTAGGTTGTTGCATGTAATCATAGAGTCATAGAAATACTGAATGGTTTGGGCTGGAAGGGGCATCTAAAGGTCCAACTCCACTGCAGAGAGCAGGGACAGCTTCAACTAGAGGAGGTTGCTCAGAGTCCCATCCAACCTGGCCTGGAATGTTCCAGGGATAAGGCATTGACCACCTCTCTGGGCAACCTGGGCCAGTGTCTCACCACCCTCACTGTAAAAGATTTCTTCCTTCTCTCTAGTTTAAATCTCCCCTGTTTTGCTTAAAACCATTACCCCTTGACCTGCCCCAACAGGCTGTGCTAAAAAGACTGCCCTTGTCTTTCTCATAAACCCCCTTTCAGTACTGAAAGGCCCCAGTAAGGTCTCCCTGGAGCTCCATTTCTGAGCTCCTTCTGCCCTGCAATGCATAATGGATGGAGCACCAGACCACTGTTCCCTGCAGGCTTGCAGTGCTCTCTGCCTTCAGCCAAGCAAGGTCAATCACTGCTGGACAGGTACCTGAGCCTTGCTGCTTGCACCCCATCCTGAATGTCAGCCTGAATACCTGGAGAAGGAGAGATTACCTAAAACACTGTATTACCTGCTGGGTCAACCAGTCTACACCAGTCGTAACAAAGCTGATCATTCCATTCCCAATCTGTGCATTTTTTCTGTAATTTTTGTGTGCTTTATTTACCTTTTTCAGTGAAAGCAGCATCTCCCTGGCTTGTGCCCTGTGTGCCCTCATGTTTACCTTCTAGCAAGAGCATTATGTGCTGCCTTTTGTCCTTATGGAACTTCACTTTTATACTTTCTGTTCACAGCCTTCCTAGAGAGGCAGTTACACATTTCAAAGCCCACTGTAGCTGGTATTTAGCAGGCAATTCTTCAGGCAAAAAAAGCCCTGCAGATACATTTCTGCACAGCTTGTGAATGAACCTAAGAGCTCTTCTTGATTTGCCTTTAGTACCAGAGGTGGCTTCCATAGTGTAAAGATCTTAACACCTGACTCTGGAGATGATGACACCAGACTCCTAGACAGAAAATCTCACAGTAACATTCTGCTAAACAGTTTGAGAAATCTTTCACCAGTTTTTTTTTAAACCTAAGGGTTTAAAAGGAAGTCATGTGATTAAAAAACCCCCAACCAAACATAAAAAGTGATTTATAAACTGGCTGCATTTGGATTGCAACACTGCAGTAAGCAGAGAAGTTATTTTTGGAGCAAATACAACAGCCTGCTTCTGTTTGGGTGTAAGAGCTTTTCTACTTCTGTTAAACCAAATTATGTGGATAATAGAGCCACGGTGCACCTTGCAAGGAGCCAGAACTCGAGTGGGTTTTAGTAGCACCTCTTTGAATGGAACTGCTTTGTAGGACCATGAAACTTACTGGTGCATTGCAGGCTGTCATTTTTAGCTGCTGCAATGCCACGGCTTGTTTTGGTGCCTGCTGCCAGATTACATCATCCTGGAGCAACTTTTTCAGTGGAGCAGCCAAAGCTGCTTCTCCCAGGGATCTATTTTGACTAGAAACCAAACAATACCATATATTATGAAAGTTGTTTGTTTGTTTCCCTGCTGTAAGTAAGACTGGAAGGATAGAAAGGAAGAATTTATGGAATCATATGAGAAAGGATGGCCCTGGGAAAGGCAATGATGCCTAAAGGTGGATCATATTCACACCCAGTAACCACATAAGCAATATCATTTCTTCAGAACTGGTGCATGCACGGATACAAACAATTCTATTTTCTCACATTAGCTTCAGCTCTGTGTCAGGTTCTCTAACTAGTAATCTCATAATGGTTAGAGGTGAAGCCCTAGCAGTGAAAAGGGCCTTCTTGGCTATGTTGCAAGGGTGATTTCTGCCACACATGCCTGGCAGGCTAAGAGCATGACATCAGGCTGTCATGTAACAAGGGCTGAAGGTCCAGGCTGCGTGTGGGAATGTATTTGTCTTGGCCTCCATGTCAAGTCTGAATTTTAAAGATGCACTGTGCATACTCAAATCAAATAGCAAACTTCCTCTGGGTGAGCTCCAAGACTTGTTGACTCTTGGCACTGCTTAATAAAGAGGGGAGGCCAATTTAAACTACAGAATTTTGTCTTTTTTTTTTTTTTTTCAGATGATCTAATGCTTTGCACAGCCATAAAAAAATGACAGTTTTTCACACATGACATGAAGTTGACAGCAAGCATTTCCAGCTAGGGCATAATGTATGTTTTTACCCTAGGGCAGACAGACTTTGTTCCCTGTGACTGGAAGAACATGTTATCTGATCCCTAATTTGATCAACAGTCCACAGAAGCTTTTTAGGCTGGTGCCCAGATATGATCTTTATTGCTGTCTTTGTGGTGACAGCACTGCCAGACTAAGTACATCAGGTCACATCTCAGTTTGGTGGCTTGTATTTCAATCATGTAAACTCTCTGGAGAGAACACAAATCAGCATCACCTGTATTTTTAAGGTTACAAGAACTTGTAAACCTCATTCCAATCTCATTGAGAACATCCTGCTTGCTACTCTAAAGTGTTAAAGAATGAAAAGCAGGAGAGCTGCCTTTATATCTGCCTCAGAAGCCTTCAAGGAGATTAGAAAGTGTTGGTCTGATCAATCCCAGTTCTGTGCCATCTTGCTATCTGGACACAAAAGGTCAGATTTTAAGCTGGGGTAAATCAGTTGAACCTTAAAAAGGTCAACAGAGCAATGCTAGCTTGCCCCAGCTGAGGACAAATTCCCACTGAGCCATTCCAGAGATATGACACTTGGGATACAGGGTTTTTCCCACCACACATTTTCCTATAGCCATTTTCTATTCTCTTATGCAGAGTTTCCCTGGCTGCCTAAACACTGTTCAATTTCCTGCTGTATATTTTTCCTCATTCACTATATTTAAAAATAATTTGCCTTGCTGGAAGCCAGACAATTGATACATTCTAATCCTTGCACCAGCCACTTTTTCTAACATGGATTTGTTCTGCAGGTTTTAGGACTAATAAACCTTAGTGGGATCACAAAAGATACCGTGAGAATGTTTACTCACAACTTCTTATTCTTAAGAGTAATAAACTGCACACCTGGATCCAAACTTTCTTCATATGTCCTTGCATCAAGAGCCTTCTGAGAGGGTAGGAAGGAGAAACAATACAGCCTCTCTCAGTGTCCTTGCATAAAGACTTTGAAAGACCCAGCATTCAGGAGAGGTCTTTGGTCTTAATTTGTGTCAAGTAAAAAAAACAACCAAACAAACCTATGTATGAGACCCAGGTAGGTTTCAATGCCTTTCACTTCAAAGCAGAACACTCCATGGTAGATGGTCACAGAATGTTAGGGGTTGGAAGGGACCCAGAAGATCATCCAGTCTAAACCTAAAAAACCCTAAACCTCTTGTGCTCCAACTGACTCCCATTGCCTCTCATCCTGTCATTGGATGACATTGAGAAGAGTCTGGCTCCATCCTCCCTACACTCACCTTTAACATATTGATAGACACTGATGAGGTCCCCCCTCAGTCTTCTCTTCTCCAGGCTAAGGTCATATCAGTTGAGAGCTGCAACAATCAAAGAGCACCTGGTACAAAATTTCTCACCACAGACATAAAGATTTGAGTGCTGGCTGAGCACCGAAGAAAAATGAGTGCATTTCATTACCTTAAGATAATGATTGGTTTGGGTTTTGTATTTTTTTCTGTTCACACCAATTCAAAGCAAACTGAGCCAGGTTTAGTTTGGCTGGGTCTGCTGCATTGGAGTGACTTTGCTAAAAACAGGCAAATCAAACCAGAGCTCCCTACTTGAGTTTGACCCTATTATTAATAGAAATATGCATGACCCAGAGACACTCCTGCATTAAGCAGTCTGAGTCAGGGCAGACTACCTGACTCATCCAAATGGCTTTTCTCATTTTGGGTAAGTTGGGAAGAACAGGGGCATGGGTGTCACAGGAGGGGCAGTGAGCGATGCTTGGATTAACACCTTCATTTTTGGAGCTTTGATGTGCCTGCTACAGACAGCTGGAGGAAAGAAGGCAGGGAAACAGCAAATAAATCAAACTCTGGCTTGTATATAGAGACAGCCACTCTTCCCTGTGAGCTGGAAAAGTGCCAAGGAGCAAAATGGATCGTGTGTACAAAAGGAAGAGAAAAACCCCTTCTGTCCTGCTGTTCACTTGCACTGGCACATGCTATCAAATGCATGTAGCTTAGGGGGGGTGCCAACCCACCCCCAGGAAAATCCAGCTCTTCTTGAAGAGAATCATCACTTACTACTGAAAAAAAAAAATAAAAATAAATAGAATTATCTGGGGCAGTGAGAGGCCAAGATGATCAGGTTTAACTTTTGCTGGCCCAAAGCCGAATAATGCAGGAAAAGGCTTAGGAGAACTTTCTTCTGATGCCTCTGCGCCAACAATAGACGCGGACAGGACAAATATTTACAGACCTAAAGTGGAGGGAGACTAAATGAGGGGAGCCAGACTCTGCCTGAAGTGCTTATTATAACAATTGGCCCGTGGCAACTCCAGAGCCCTGAAGGGAGCAGTGCCCACCCACAGGCAGGGTGCGGTGACTCAGCCGCGGTGCCGCCAGCAGAGATGTCTCTTCACACGTCCCAGGCCATCGCCGGCCTCCCCTTCCCGGGGGTGTATTAATAGCATTGTAGTCACACTGTATGTACTACAGTATGACCACCTCTCTCTGAAGTGAGCATGGTCAGGGCTGCCAGAGGGCTAAAACACATTCAAACCCCAACAAGCTGATTTTGGAGCCCCGGAGGAGGTGTAGACTCTCTGCTCCCTGCCCTGAACGCTCCCCTTCCCTCCGAGCCTCCCTCTGTAAGAGTCTCTCCTCAACACCCAGGCGTGTCCTAACGTTACAGAAAAATGAGTTATTCACTGGCTGACTTGGATGAAAGATGTCTCTTTATTTACCCTTGAAGACAGAAAGTAAATATAATAGTAAAATATATGTCTGTATCTGACCATGTCCCTTCCTCTTTCTTTGCTGCTCCCCCCCCTTAGCTGTCTGGGAACAAGGGTTTCTCTTAATCTGTTCTTTACAGAGTTAAGCACAACAGAGCTCTTGATGATGCTGTGATAGAAACATAATCAAATTATCTTGTCTCTGTTCCTGGAAACTATGACAATTCTATTAAAAACTAAATAAATATATATGGTGGGAACATCTATAATAGAGAGGAGAGTGTATGAGAGCAGAACTTGGTGCAAAAACACCTACACTGAAAGCAACTGCAGGATCATTAACACGGTTCTTTAGTTGTGATAACTAAGTAGCTTGTTCCTTAATTTTCCAGAGATTAATTTGTCAGCCCGCCCCTAAAACTGCCATGGATAAACCTGATCTGAATATCTCCCCAGCTTTGCCTCTCTGAGTGTTTCTGTCTGAAGCCCCAGAATGGCCAGGGGTTGATCACTGCAGGAGAGGTTTTTAGCAGAAAGGACCTCAAAATGAGTAGCCACATCCTGTAGCATCTAATTACAGGGGTTTAGTTGCATTATTTTCAACCATTTAAAAACCAATTATTCCTCTTCTTCCTACACACCCATGTTTACTAGAATAACCGAAAACAGAGGCAGAGATGCATGGAAAAACAGAAATTTTCTGAAATAACACATAATAAAGAATTGAACATGTCTCTACAGTGAGAGTTTAAATACTAAAGTATCTTCTGTTTCTCAGTCACCTTGAGCTTTGGAGTTGACAGCACAGGAAACCTGACAACCAACACATGCCAGGGTGTACAAATGAATAATTTTCTATTTACTTCTTCTACTAAGAAAATAAAATTAATAAAGTTACCCCAAAAACTGCAGCAACATAGAGCCTTCAAGAGGCAGAGAAACATTCTTCCTATGTAGCCCTAAGGAGCCCATCAAGCAAACACAGCCTCACATGCTCACATGAAACACTGTTCACTTTCCATTACTCTCATGGGACATTGCAGAGTTCCAGGGGGTTTCTCCTTGTGACTGCTAGACAGTGCCCATTAAATTCCTTGCTTTCCCTCCCTCTGGCACCTACATGTAAGAAATTAGATGGGCATGTCCAGACCATCTGCAGAAGCTAAATCATGCCTTCTACATTATTTTCATCAGGCTCTTGGTCTGTCCAATGTAAGAGTAAATAAAGAAGTGGCAAAATACTGAGGTGAGGCCAGTAACTGCTCTGACAGGCAGTGTGATGGTGCCCATAAGTGGTTTAGGTGGTGCCATCAGGAAGCAGCTGCCAAGCACTGTGTGTGGCATTGCTATTGCCCAGACAAATCTCATCACTCCCAGTCTAACCCTAGAACTTTTAATCCTTTTCCTTCGGTTTGGAGCTCTGTTTCTGTTCCCCAGTCAAAAATCTCTAAACCTGCCTGGTCCCAGCTGGGCTCTGAGCCCGCGTGGATTATCACCAACTAGAGCTACAGAATCATGGCTGGGGCATGTCGAGGTCATGGATGTTTCCTCAGCTTCTCTCCCTCTCCTTTGCAGCCGTGTATCTTCAGCCTAACTTTCCAGCTTAGAGACCTGGCTATGCTCTGAGGCTACAGGCATTCCCATGCTGCCTGCCAGGGTCACCCAGAGGCTGCTCTCTGGACCACTTTGACTCTATGTTCAGACAGAGGAACTCAAGTGCAACCCCAGGCACAGCCCAAGGGTCTGTGTGTCTAAACTCGTCTGGCAGTTCAATGTTCTGCCAGCCCCCTTTGCACACCCAACCAGGCTCTCTGGGGAGTGCCTGTGAGCAGAAGAGTGGCTCACACAACCATCCTGCTCCCAGCCCTTGTCAGCTGTGTTGTAGACACAGCCTGGGGTGATGTGCAAGGCAAGAACACGCTTGGCTCCAACACTGCACCATCCTCTGAAGCTCCAGGCTGAACGTGCCACATCTCCTAAGCATGTGAATCACACACAGATGCATAACAAAAGGCAGTCAAAACCTTTACTAAATAAACTAAGAAATACTTAAAATTGCAAGCTAAGTGGGACCAGTATTCATTTATATATGGCTAGAAATGGTTTATACTCCCCTGTCTCTATGACTCACAATGTCAAAAGCCAAGTCAAGGCTAAGAAACAGTCAGTGCCTGCTATAGAGCAGAACACAATCTTCTTTTAACTACAAATGTGTACAAAATGCAGTAGGTATCAATCAGATTTAAAATGTCACACCTACCAGGATAGAAGGGTGTAATATCTGCTGTCATGCACACTTCCTATCATAATCAAAGTGTTGGTTGAAGTTTCTCTCAATACCTCTGCAATGCTCACATCATATATATCAGCACATTCATGCCAGAAAACACAACACTAGGTACAAATGGCAGTTTTTAGAATCACAGGATGAATTCTGCATATAAACGTGACAAAAAGGGCAGAAATTTGAGGATCATTAGGTGTCTATAGTCAGAGTAGTCACACTGTGGGCATTTCAAATGCATCAGGGCATCTAACTCCTTTGATGTCAACTGAATTATTTTAATACCTTTTCAACTCTATATTTAATTTTCTTATGTTTACCCCACACATGAAGTGTAGCTATCACAAAGTTATCTCAATATCTCATTTTAAAAGTTTAACTTCCTAAGCTGCAATGCTGTGTGAAAACATGGGACATTTATCACTTAAAAAACCCCAGGTCTTAGAAGTGAGGAAGTGGACAGGCAAGAACATTGGGGAGTTCATCACGTCCGCATGGCACAAAACATGTATTTTTATTATCTGGTGTGAAGAACACACACTGCATCACAGCAGGCAGACATAATTCTGATCCAATGATATTTAAATTATTTTTCTTCTCAACTTTGGTGCAGTTGAAGAACTGAATAGAAAACATGTCAATATGTCTGTTAATAAATCATTTATCATTATTCTTGCTTACATTTTGATAGAGTATTCATAAATACTAATTCTGAGTCAGCTCTGACCTGGCAATTCCCATGGACCAGACTGAGGTCCACCTTGGCTCACAAGGCACACCCGTCATGTTAAATCTAAATTTATTTCTGCCCTTGTCAACCTGCTCCCTCATTATCTCACTATTCACTGACAAAAGAAATGATGAATCATGAACACTGGGGTTAAGGGAACCAAATATACTCAATAAAATTAACCTCATTATGTCAGTTGAGCACAGCATGATAAAACCCTCCAATGGAACCTTTGGGTGTTACTGCAACACAAGTGAAGAATAGTTGTGTTGTACTGAAAATAATGATGAATATATCAGAATAAAATTCATATTGTGGCTGGTTCTTGGCCAAATCAGGGCTACGAGTGGATTTGCATTTGAAAGTTACTGCTGAGTGATATTCACAGAGAAGAGGATTTAAATGTCTTTTCACAACGGTTTTGTTGTGCATTTGGTTTGATCACTGGGCAATTCCTTCTACAAAGACACAAAGTAAGGATTGTTTTCTTTTCTACTTAGAATAAAACTAATAGAAAATCAAGTGAAAAGTCTTACACTCAGACAAGCTATGGGATATGACTGTATTTACCAGAACACAGAATCACACAATCACAGAATGTTAGGGGTTGGAAGGGACCTAGACAATCATCTAGCCCAACCCCCCTGCCAGAGCAGGATCACCTTGACTGGGCTTCAAGTGGCCAACCTGAGCTCCTGAAAAGAGCTGCTGCAGAAACTTGCTTTGCCCATACTACACTGATAATGGTTTTCCAGAACACTCTGTCAAATAAATGCTTTTGAGAAAAGCAAACTAGGGGGCTGTCAGTTAAACGAGACGTGATGACTGCAAAGGGATTTACACACAAAGCTTTTGTTACCCTGAGCAGCACGCTGGCTTCTCAACCTTTCTGAGCTGCAAATACTTCTGTGCTTTGCAGATCATGATGAAGAGGCTCCCTTGTCTGTCTTCACAGAATCACAGAATGGTAGGGGCTGGAAGAGACATCCAAAGATCATCTAGTCCAACCCCCTGTCAGAGCAGAACAAAACTAGGGCAGATCACACAGAAATGCATCCAGACAGGGCTGGAAAATCTCCAGAGAAGGAGACTCCACAACCTCTCCGGGGAGTCTGTTCCACTGCTCTACAACTCTTACAATTAAGTTCTTAATATGTCACAATTACTTTTTGGAGAAGTGACCAATTCTAAGGACACCCAATACAAGCTGATCATCAGCAAGCAACTGGATAGAGATGATGCCAGAGCCCTGAACCAGCTCATCTTTCATGATAGGGAGGAACTACTACAAAATGCTGACTGTCCTCTGATGCCAGTGAATTCCACCCGTGGCAGAGCATTTAGTTGACCATCATAAAACCAAAAAGCTGAAAAGCAGATAACATTTGGAACTACTCCATGTTGCAGTTTTCATCCCTATCTACGCAGGAAACGTATCAGATATGGACACGTAAAAAATGAAATGCAGCAGAAGAAAAATCATTGACATGATTAAACCTGGAGAAGCAAATGAGCTCAAGTTCAAACGTTGGCATTCAAGGAGTCAGACTAATTGACATCCCAGCTCTAAACACTATGAATCTAGGAAAAATCTGAAGCCTCCAGGACTAATCTACACGAGGAAATGACCGTTGAACGAGAGTGCAACCAAAGCTTCCAAAATAAATGACAAAACTATTAATTAATGCACTCAAATGCCAGAAGAAATCCTTGCTATCTCTTCATCTGACCTCCTGCTTTAATGCAGGCTGTGGGATTTGCACTAAATAATTCCTGTTTGAATTAGAGCTGATTTGAAGCTTTCTCAGGGAGAGGAACTGGCTGCAATTATTGACTGGTGTTCAATTATAGATCAGTGTTTCCAGTTCAAATGCATTCCTGATTATAAGGTGAACCTGTACAATTCCACTTTCCAGCTGTGACATCATAATGCATCTTGGTGAACTAACAGAACAATTCAGTTGTCATCAATTTTAGTTCTCCATGT